>RXPK01004202.1:0-50821 GCA_004143645.1 Protaetia brevitarsis
TATAATAAATGAAGGTCCGGATGGAGTTGTAGTTTATTTTAGTAATTTTTTTTTTTTTTTATAAAAGGGGTCAGTTAGCAAAGAAATATCAATAAATGAGATTAAATATAATTTTAAAAGATTTTATAATTACTATTTTATCTTTAATTTTTTCTTGGACGATTTTGCAAATTTTTTCTTGTAAAATTGTAATTATTGCGGTTAATTAATTTATTTCTTAATAATATTTAAAAAAAAAATGTTTTCTTTTGGGGTGAATACACCAGTGAATGAATATTGCATTAGGTTGAAAATTATATTAATTATAATCAGATTACGGAGATAACAGTACACAGTCTTATATTATATTGTCCTTCATGCTTTGATTTTTAAAAATCTAAAAGCGTAAAATTGATAAAAGCGGCTATTTATTTATAATTCAGCTATTTATAACAACATGTAAAAACTCCAATAAATGAACATTAAATTCCAGTGAATAAACATTAAAATCTGAATGGACTAAACTATTAAATAACATCTTTAATTTTATTAATCTCATTAGTTACAAAAAAAAAACCTTGAATTAATTTATTTAATTTCATCTTAATAAAAAAAATACAATTTTATCACTTTTACCGAGAATGCGTGCAGAAATTTTAATATTAAAATAAATTCTCACAAAAATTTGATTAATTCCCAGTTAACCAAATTCAAATTTCCCGCAATTATTTTTAGTAACTTTAACATTAAAGCATGAAATTACCTACGATTTTATATTAGATTAATAGTTATTTGAGTACCTTTAAGTTGAAGTTACTAAATATAATTGCGGGAAATTTGAATTTGGTTTACTGGGTTATTAATCATAATTGATCATATATTCGGTTGTCATAAGAGACAACATCTCTAGCTTAACCTATTTACCAAAATTAGCACAATTAGAAGCAGTGTTTATTGACAGGTACCCGTTCATTCACTGGTGCCTTTACCCTATAATACAAATTCTTTTTTCTCCAAGTACCTAAAATGAAATAGATAATATCCATTAATTAAGTTAGAATACAAACTACTTTTATAATATTTTTTGAGTTAACTCTTTATCCATCATTCAAGAATAGCCCACAAATCATTATTTTATTCATTTTCCCACCGACACTATTCGACTAACAATTTCGACAATCTCCGTATTTGACCGATTACTATCCGAACTAGTCTTCTCGGGCAAGATAGGTGGCCAAGACGCGCCGACACCGCTTTATCCGCGCGCGCGGTCGGCAAAAAGAGGATGGTCACACAGCTTCGGCGGGGCGCCAAGCGAACACCGAGCGCCTCGCTCGTGCACCTCCGCCCGCCGTTCCCGAGTCGGACCGAACGCGGCCCCGGCCGTGCATGTGTGCGTGCGGCGCGTATAGGAGGGATCCCTCTCCCCTGCGCCCGCTGAAACGGTCGCGCGCTCCGTGTACAGGTGCATCTCCACGTGGTCGGACGGCGGCCGCCGTAGTCGTTCGGTCCGAGGCCCCGTCTGGCCGCTTGTAAAACGGGTTAGACAGGGAAACAGATGCACGGACGGCTCTCTCACCTAAATGTATATAATATACGGATTCTACGGAAGGTTGTTATCGTGGCGTGTATTTGTATGTATGCGTGTGCCCGGTTCTAACTTAGAAGTCCCACTGGCTATCTAGTATATCGGTTGATGCGTTCGACGATTTTCTAGTCGAATCGGGGAGGATTAGAAGAAAATCTGTTTGTCGCTGTGACTAACGCAAATTAGTAACACAGTTTCATAAGTTAAAAGTTTATTTTTTTACGCAAAAAATTACTGATAACATTTAAAGGCATTTTCTATAATTTATACGCATTTTTTTCTTTAATTTTTCAAATTTTGGTTAAAAATTCACATAGAAACGGAATAATAGTTTTCATTTAAAAAACGAAATTAAATTAAAAGAAAATTAAGAAAATAAATCGAAGAAAAAAAACATATTTTGACATTTGCGGAAAATCATCTATCAACAAAAATGTAAATTTATATCCTGGCTGTTTTCTTTGCACAGACTTTCCACCTAATTCGTTAACTCCTTTTCTCTTTGTTGTTTTCACCTTTTTTCCTTTACTTAATTTAGTTAGGTTTTTTTTTCTATGGATGTCGGTCACGTTAGATAAAGAATCAAATTTCTTTATGAATGCATTTTAATTTTACTTGCTACGTTTCGTTGCTTGTTAGTAACATTTTCAATCATTTTTCTTTTGCATTGTGTGCCACATTAATATAAATGAGTTTGGTAGGCTAACCTTGCTTACATTTCTTAAAATTATACTAGTTGTCCTAAATGCAATGGCCGGTAGTGTATATACACAGGCTGATTCTCAATATATGCGACAAACTTTAAGAGCTGATTCCTGAGGTTATTTTGATCATAAAAGTTCATTTGAGTATATGTCCAAAACGGTTTGGTTTTAAAGTTATTGAATGTTTAATAATAAATTATAAACTATGACTAACACGATATAATATCACAGTTGGTTCTTCAAAAACTATTGTGTCGAGAGGGAATTGTTTATTTGTCAATGGTTGTCAGAGTATTCATTCAGTTTATTGCCAGTTTCTGTTTTCTAAAATGAATTACACGAATGCTGAGATGTGTGATATGTATTTCGTTTACGGTCTTGCCAATGGAAATTCGCGTGCTGCTATACGTCTTTATGAAGAACGATACCCGAACCGTATCATCCCGCATCATTCAATATTTGCCCGTCTTCGCCAACGTCTTAGTGAAACGGGAAATTTAAAAAAACGGACGACTGATAACGGGCACCCATCTACAGTGAGAACTCCACAAGTTGAAGAAATGGTACTAAATGAAATTGAGGAACATCCTACTACAAGCACCAGAAAAATTGCGTTTGCTTTAAACATTAGTCAGGCCACAGTTTGGAGAATATTGAAAGATCAATTGTTGTATCCATATCACATTCAACGGGTGCAGGCACCTTTGCCGGCAGATTTTCCGCAAAGAGTGGCTTTTTTGGATGCATTGGATGCAACACAAAATCGCACAAAATCCTGACTATTTGGCTCAAATATTCTTCACCGACGAGGCTACTTTCTGTAGAAACGCGATTATTAATTTTCATAATAATCACATATGGGCCGAAGAAAATCCGCACGAACTAGTGAATGCCCGTCATCAACATCAATTCTCTGTCAATATGTGGACCGGAATTGTTGGAGATCACTTGATAGGTCCACATTTTTTACCGATGCGGTTAAATGGCGAGGTATATCGCAATTTTCTTGAAGAGGAGCTACCACTACTGTTGCAAGAAGTCCCGTTGCAATTAAGATTACAAATGTATTTTATGCATGACGGTGCTCCAGCGCATTTTAGTTTAGTTGCTCGCTAGTTTTTGGACAATACGTATCCAGATCGGTGGATAGGACGGGGAGGTCCACAACTGTGGCCTCCTCGGTCTCCAGACTTAAATTCTTTGGATTTTTTTTTCTCTAGGCTCACCTTAAATCATTAGTTTATGCGACTCCCATTGAAAACATCGATGAACTGAGAAATCGTATTATCGCAGCTTTTCAAACAATAATTCGAAATACCCCTGGTATTTTAGAACGGACTCGCTAGTCAATACGACGGAGGATAGAAGCTTGTATTGCAGTTGGGGGCGGTCATTTTCAACAGTTAGTATAAGTTAATTTTGTTTTACTAATCATTTTGTTAATTTATAATAAAAACATTAATTATGTTAACTTACTATTAAACATTGTACAACTTTAGAACTAAGCGATTTTGGACATATGTTCTTATGAACTTTTATGATCAAAATAACCTCAGAAATCAGCGCTTAAAGTTTGTCGCATATATTGAGAATCACCCTGTATATATATAAAAAAAAATGCTAATATTTCAAAAAAAGCTTGGGTTAAAAGTAGGCAAACTTATTACAAACTGCTTATATAAATGATTCCATAAATTTACTAAACCGATTGCGCAATTACATTTAAAATAAGAAAGTTAAATATCAACACCCTGTATATCGAAAGTGCTATAAAGTTGCAAATATTTTTCTTAAGTAGCTCACAGTGGGCAACGATTACTTTGCAACTTTCAAAATCAAATTTCTACTAGAAGTTCGAAAAAAATAATCAGTGTTCTTTGAGATATCCTGTATAATGCTCTTGGCTAAAAGATACTTTTCCACTATCAAAAAAGTGTGGTAGATACAAAACCATAGTAGATATTTCAGAATATTTTTTTTTTCACAAGATACTTCCAACCTCAAATACTCTATTTAACAATACACTTGTATGTGCACCTGAAGATGTTAGCTTAGCTAACGAAATGTACATTGTGTTTTTGAAGATTAAAGAATTTGTGAGACTGAAGTTTATTGCTATTTCCTGTTAGTTATTGCTATTTCCTGTTAGTTATCAGTATATCTCACAGTGCTCGATTTACCTTCTATTTAATTGACCTAACTACCAAGTTTATAGACAAATTTTTTGATGAGAAACAAAGCAAATTTTTATGTTGTCTATCGATGTAATCCTTGTAAAAATGCTAGATTGTCATTACAAGTTTTATACCGTTTACACAATCGGGTAAACAATGCATGCCAGATAATTCAGATATTTTAGAGATAGTATTTCTTTGACGAAGTACTACAGCGCATCCCCACTATCAAACCAACGACCATATACCATTAGGTATCAAGAAAGAGCCGTACGTATGCTGCGCATCCACCGCTGTACTAGAAGGCAAACAAACGAGTTTTCGAGTTTTCATGTGTATACGGTATGTGCGATGGCCAGAACGGTCGATCACACTGGATTTTCTTTCTTTTTTACCTTACTACACCCATCCCCACCACTTCTTTTCCATAATAATTACGAGGAATATGTTGAATGTAGAGTAATGTCATTTATTTTCGAATTGCCGTCCACTCTGGAACTAGTACATATATCTAAACGTGAGGACTGAGGACAGGCTCCGTTAGAAAGTTGTATAGTCGTTAGTAGATCGTGACAATAAAGCAATTTATTAGTTGTAACAAGTAGAAATAAGCGTTATCTTTTTTTCTTCTTCTTTATATAGAGAGGTTATACAGTTAACGATTTTCAAACAGTATAATTTTTAGTAATAAATCCGAATAATGTTTAACCGGAAATATATTTTAAAATATATTTACAAAAATTTGCGTGCGGCCTCAGAATTGAATTCTAAGCAACTTTTTCAAATAACTTTTTTGGATATCATGTCATCTAATCCCACTTTTTGTAGATTCACAGCATATTTTTTAAATTTCACGTGACGTGTGAAAATAAATTTTGGGGTTTCTAGACATGCACAACCTATTCCCCCAAAAAAGTTTTAGTATATTTTAATAATAAAAACATGTCCCATATGTTGCAATATTTATGCCGGTCACTGTACAGGGTATTCCACGTAACTGGTTCATTAAAAGTTTATGATGTTCTATTATTTACTTATATTTGAGATTTTGGCACCAGTATCTGTTCGATTGGAACTATAAATGTAAAATACCTTAACCAAAATATCACTTCCGGTTGACCGGAAATGGATGTCAACTTTCTTATTTTAAATAGAATAATATAATTTTTTATTCATTTTTGGATTCTACAACTATAAATACGTCAGTTTTCATTAGCTATTCCTATAGCTACATGTTGCCGTTTTTGAGTTATTTAAGTTTTTCTATTTTTCTTAGTCATAATCATTGCATCATTGAGAAATTAATATCTCGGTTGATACTGCAAGTAGAGACTCCAAATTTGCCATGTTATGAATGTAGCTATAACTCTAAGAAACGGTAAGCACACTTTACATTCTAACATACAGGCTGTTCAAAACTGAGGAACAAAGTGACATATTTTCAAATGCAGAAAACTCATTTTTTTTAAATAGAACACCCTGTATTTTAATTCGGAATTAGGAAGTAAATATCATCCCCTATCGCTTTATATGAGCATTCCCTATACCTATCTTTAATAGATTTTGAGATATGAGCGACTTTTTGTTAAACAGACTAAGTATTCTTTTTTTAGATAGAACAGCCTGTATTTTAATTCGGAATTAAGAAGTAAATATCATCCCCTATCACTTAATATCAGCATTCCCTATACCTATCTTTAATAGATTTTGAGATATGAACGACTTTTTGTTAAACAGACTAAGTAGCCCTATCTTTGCGTGTTTGTAGCTGGCTCTGAATGGGATTAATGTCAAATTCATTGACTAACCAAAAGTGTTTATGTATATCATTGTAATTACACTTTCGTACAACGCAATATTAATAGAAATGACTATTCGAACAGACATTCTTGTATGGTTATTCAAAAATAATACATGAATTTGACGTGAATCCATTTCAGAGCCAGCTACAAACATTTAAAGATAGGGCTACTTAGTCTGTTTAATATAAGTAAATAATAAAACATCATAAACTATTAATGAACCAGTTACGTGGAATACCCTGTACAGCTTAGTTTATTCCTTAACGAAGTCAGGTCGGTACTCCTTTCCAAATTATAAACTTGAGATCTTGACATCTTGCTGTGGAAATTGTAACTAAATTAATTGTTAATTCTATTTAGTTATTGTTATTCATACATTAACAGCAATATTTAACAACCGCACGAACGTGGCACATAAATTAAAAGAACAAATGGAAGAAAAATGACGTCATAAAATCAATGGATCGGTATTCTAAACCATTTTATTAAAAAAAAAAAAGAAAGTTAATGTCAATATAGGTACTCTGTATACAGAAGTTGATATAAAGTTGAAAAAAAATCCTTAAATAGATCACAGTTGACCATGGAAATAAGTCATTGTTGTGTGTTTTATTGAAACAAAATGATTGAAACTGATGTTTTAATAGCACTCAAAATAAAACGACTGTTTGTAATGACGTGTATTCGTGGACTGTGTCTGACGACTAACAAACATAATACAACGTGCCGTTTGGGCATGCGCATAACACAAACTAAAAAATAACATAACATTCTAAGAGTCATCTATATCTCAAGTTTTAAAGTCAAATTCGTTCTTCTCAGAGGTTGAAGAATTCCAATGAGGCAATTCAGCGGAACGCTCTGTATATATTACAATATTATTTTTTGTGCTTCAAAATACCTTGACTCTATTAATTATTATCTCTACAAGAAATCCGGGAATAATCATTTACAGAACCCTATAATAAGCAGTAATGGTATTACGACTGCGGAACACATCGTTTTACATTCATAATACAACGTGCCGTTTGGGCATGCGCATAACACAAACTAAAAAATAACATAACATTCTAACAGTCATCTACATCTCAAGTTTTAAAGTCAAATTCATTCTTCTCAAAGGTTGAAGAATTCCAATGAGGCAATTCAGCAGAACGCTCTGTATATATTACAATATTATTTTTTGTGCTTCAAAATACCTTGACTCTATTAATTATTATCTCTACAAGAAATCCGGGAATAATCATTTACAGGACCCTATAATAAGCAGTAATGGTATTACGACTGCGGAACACTTCGTTTTACATTCATCGCATTTTATAGCTGACAAGGTATCTCTATCACTTGTAACCTATTAGTTAAATACGACTTAATCCTATTCGATTAAAATTATACCACAAATGCCGTAGTTTACAGCTTTTTTTAATCTGTCGTATCAAATACAAATCCCAGCATTTAGTTGCTATAAATAAACGATTCTGCTATACAGGGTGTTTGGTAAACATGCGGCAATAATTTAAGGGGTTATTCCTCGGCTTATTCTAAGAATATTTTGTTCTATGATGATTTTTGAAAAACCCCTTTGTTTCGAAGATACAGGGCGAACGAAATTTGCGACAACCATATTCGATATTCGTTGAAATTATTAATGTAAATAAAAGTATGGTGTATTACGCCAATGAGTTTATCAAGTACAAAAAATTGTTTACAATGCGTTGTTATTTTTTCGATCTCGTTCACATAAATCGGCTGTTTTATCTAGTATTAGTGGATTTCATTTGAATACGTCTCATCGGTCGCATTTGTTTAAATTGAGTGACGTTTGGCTGTTTGACGTGTCTTTAATAGGTAGTGAAATCCTCTATCATGATGTACATATACGAATGCCGAGATGACTGACATGCATTTCATGTATGGACTTGCTGTTGGCAACTCACTAGAAGCTAGACGATTGTACATTGAACAATTTCCTCCCCGACCGAAAAATCTTCGAAAACATTCATCGACGTCTTCGTGAAACAGGCACAATGAAACGAAGTGGATGGGGCCAGGAAGATCAATGACTGCAAGAACGGTACAATGATAGTGGAAGATCCTGTAGTTCTACGCGGAAAATTGCAAATACTTTGAATGTAAGTCATTGGACAGTTTGGAAAATTCTTAAGGACAATTTGTTGTATTCATACCATATTCAACGCGTTCAGGCATTACTACCTGCTGATTTTCCTCCACGTATTGCATTATTTCAATTGATATTGCAAACATTAGTTCGCATCCCTCTATTCCTGACACAGATTCTTTTTACCGATGAAGCCAGATTCTCAAGAAATGCAATAAGGAATTTTCATAATAACCATGAACTGAACTTTTCTTCGTAATTTTACTTTTAAACAAGTACGCACTGTTTTCCTACAAAAATTTGGTGACAAAAAATGACATTTGACATACATGTATAAAACACGATCGATTGTAGTCTAACGGAATGCATTTGAAAACAAAATGTATTTTTTTTACAACATTTTCATCTTCGTCTTTATTTTATTTTACTTAATTTTTTTTTTTGTAGAGTATTTTATAATTCAAATGAACTGTACGTATATTTTTTTTTTTTTTCTGCCCCTCACTCTTCGAATTTATATTCTTCGAACTTTCTCGTGGAGTCGGGCAGTTAGAAACCTCTTCTTCCTGTCATCCCTGTTGCCCACTCTCTCATTTCATCTCTCGCGACCTCCTATCCTGCGCCCTCCACCGCCCACCGCCTCTTTTTTACCCCCCTCCTAGCTTTTACTCCGTGTTCGAGTTCCACCGTCACTGCGATATCTGAATTTATAATTACTATATCTGCCGGAGGAGAGCAGTGGCGTACGGAGGTGGTTCTATTTTACCTTATATATATACTATGAGATTCAAAATGATTGTCGTAAGAAAAAAACTGTTTTCCGGAAAAATTTATCTATACTTATTACCAATTTAATGAGCGAAGTTAGCTGCATACAAATTTCATACATTAAATGAATTTTCTTGACATTTAGCGACATTGGCGTGCGTGTTGTAGTATCTTTCGATTATTTATCTTATAACTTTTTTCAAATCGTTTATATTTACATCTAATATCACCAACAATAATATTTCTGAATACTGTGAGAAAATAAGGGAATTTATCTGTGGTAATTAGCTCAACAAACAGGTAAAAAATCAATATTAACATTAAGTGAAATAGTTTATTACATTTTATAATTTTATTGGCGTATCATACACTTCAGCGCAATGAGCTGTCAAAAGAAAGTTACATTTTCATCTCTATAAAGTTTCTACGGTACAGGAATTATTACCATTAGATCACGATAGGCGATTGGAATATTGTCATTGGTTTAATAACAATTTAAGGGACTATGACTTGCTAAACAAATTATTTTTCTCGGATGAAGCCTGTTTTATCTAACAGGCTATATCAATTCACAAAACTATCGTATCTGGTCTGCAGAAAATCCACACGAATTTCGAGAAACGCAATTGCATCCCGTAAAAGTTGGAGTTTGGTTAGCTATGTCCAGGGAACGAATAATAGGGCCAATTTTCTTCGAGGAAACTGTAACAGCCCAACGTTACCAACAGATGTTGGAATTGTTTATTTTAGAGTTACAAGAAAATGAGCTTGTAGCAGGTTATTTTTCAGTACGATAATGCTCCAGCACATACTGCTCGACAAACCTGCCAATATCTTCAACAGTTTTTTGCTGATAGGTTCGTTAGAGCACAAAGATAGCCACCAAGATCGCCTGATCTAACCCCATTAGATTACTTTATGTTTGGCTATCTAAAAAATAGGATCTATAGAAACCGCATGCATACCATAGAAGAACTGAGAGATGCAGTTTTGTCGCTTAATAATTATACTAATTGTAGGTTATAATTTAAAGTAATAAATAAATTTAGTTAAACATCAGTTAGTACTGAATTGTAAAATCATAATTTAGTAAAGTTAAATTAATTACATTTCATTTTTACAAGCAGAAACACCAATCCATAGTCGTTTATATAATGCGAGTTCAAATATAGGTTACGTTTTCCTTATTGATGACAGATCCGTTTACTTTCTTGTGTTCCAACACTGACTTAGTTCAAACCTTCATTACAAACACGCGGCATATATCTACACCCTGTTACTATCTATAGGAGCGGATTTGACAATCTTTTTTGAATCTCATAGTATATTTAGACTATCTATTATACTAATGTAATGTTTTTGCGGTTCAAATAACTAATAAATCAATATTTAAATTTATTTATTACTACACTCAAGTCTAATTAAAATAAAATAACACTAATATCTAGTAATCACTTAAAATACTACTAATTTTAATTCAAGATTCATGAATCCACTATTTATTTCCACATTAGCTGTCTCTACGGAACTCTCCAGTATAAAGTTCGCTCCGATAGAACTATCCAAGTCGAATGCAACTCGTTCGCGGTCATGTTTACATATGTATTTCGCGTCGCATTCGTACTAGAAACTTCGATTGCGTATCGATGAAGTATTCTATAGTGCCCTCTATGGGACGGCTTGACGATTTAATGTGATCTCCACATTATCCATGCAGCACCATCTGCCGGTGCAGCTCGAAGTTAAAATTGAATTAGGCACGCGAATAGTACAGTGGCGTAGTCATACACAGAAAATAAAAATCTTGGGAATTTACGTGACTTAACGCTGACTGTTTATTACCAACGGAATTTTACAAATAGTTCTGTGTGAATTTGGAAATTTACACAATTAATTAAGTAATATACATATCGTGTATCTTAAGCATTTTATTATGGGAAAATTGATATTTAGCGATAAGCAAGATATAGGGGATGTTGCTTCACTTCCGTAGCCCATCGCTACTAATATTAGAGTTATCGTAAATCGGGCATTAGGGGCTATACAAATTCTACTTTTTATACAAGTTATGTGTAATTCGGTTTGCAATTATTATACAATATAAAAAAAACAGCGATTTGTTTTCTGTAATAATAAGTTAATATATTATAAAAAGTTGCATTATATTATTTCTCTATAGCATAAAATTATTGGCATATGTAACCTCTGTACAGCCTTCAATTTTGTTTCCTTAAATACACTGTAAAAAAAAAAGATTGGTGAATTTTACACCAAAAATAGGAGGCAACTTTTTACTTCCTACTTCTGGAATAAAATTATTTCGTAGGATGATTTTACACTACAATGTGAACATTACATTTTATTACGTAAAATTACATATTGCAGGTAATGACTTTACATTCCAAAAAGTACTTTTACATTACAAAATGTATACAGGCTGTTCCGTAACTTCCGTACAATTTCCATTCTTGTTTTCTTAAATACACTGTAAAAAATAGGTGAATTTTACACTAAAAATATGAATCATTTTTTTTTACTTCCTATTGCTAGGATAAAATTACTTCGTATGATGATTTTATACTACAATGTGAACATTACATTTTATTATGTAAAATTACATATTGCAGGTAATGATTTTACATTCCAAAAAGTACTTTTACATTACAAAGTGCGCAACTAGTTTACATTTCAGTGTAAAATGTTGTATCTGCATGTGTACAAGGTATTTCGTAACTTCCGTATGGTTTCCAATCTTGCTTTCTTTAATACACTGTAAAAAAAAAATAGGTGAATTTTACACCAAAAATAGAAGGCAAAATTTTTCACTTTTTATTCCTGGAATAAAATTACTTCATAGGATGATTTTATACTACAATGTGAACATTACATTTTATTACGTAAAAATACTTATTCCAGGTAATGGACTTTACATTCCAAAAAGTACTTTTACGCTACAAAGTGAGCAACTAGCTTACAGTCCAGTGTAAAATGTTGTGTTTCGTAACTTCCGTACATTTTTCTTGTTTTCTTAAATACACTGTAAAAAAAAGGATTTTACACCAAAGATAGGAGACAACTTTTTTACTTCCTGTTCTTCGGATAAAATTATTTCGTAGGATGATTTTACACTACAATGTAAACATTACATTTTACCACGTAAAATTACATATTGCAGGTAATGAATTTACATTCCAAAAAGTACTTTTACATTACGAAGTGCGCAACTACTTTACATTCCAATGTAAAATGTTGTGTTTCGAAACTTCCGTACATTTTCAATCTTGTTTTCTTAAATACACTGTAAAAAAAAGGGGTTAATTTTACACCAAAACTAGGAGACAACTTTTTACTTCCTGTTCTTCGGATAAAATTATTTCGTAGGATGATTTTACACTATAATGTGAACATTACATGTTATTATGTAAAATTAAATATTGCAGGTAATGACTTTACATTCCAAAAAGTAATTTACATTACAAAATGTGCAACTAGTTTACATTCCCGTTTAAATTACTTCAACTTTTTATTTTCTTTATTTTGGTTTCTCATTACTTATCCGATATCTGTGAGTTTTACTCTAAACTGTTACCTACATAATAATAATTATTTAACAACAAATTGCACCTATTGCTTTGCGGTTGTATATTTTAGAATATTTGGTACCTATAAAATAATGCACATGTTTTTTTTTTAAATTGACCATTTATTATAGGAAAGAAGTATGTAATAAGTGTAGTAACAAAATTATAGTTATACAGTGTATCCGGTAAAGGTGTTCTGATTTTGAGGGAGGTGATACAGGATGTCATTATGATTCAAAAATCTATGTACATTTTTAATTTTTTTTTACTTTAACTTTTTCTTTGTAGAAATATTCAATTACAGAGCTGGTTTATGAAGGTGTCATCTGAGCTATCCTTAGATTACGGACTTACGTAAAACGGTGCCATCAAAAGTGACAGTTCGTGACATTACATCAAACCGATTGCTTGATTTATTTTTTGTTTGCCAATTCAAAAAATGAAACAGCTCTACCTTTTTCTTGACCAAAAGTCAAAAGCGTATTTAGACTTTTTCAGTCATATTGACGTGGTGTATCAGATCCCTAAAAATCAGAACAGCTTTATCGAACACACTGTATATAAGTGCTCCAATAATAAGTATATTAGAGGAGAAAAAAGAAGCCTTCTAAAAACAATTAAACCTAAGTATGATACCCAACATCATTAAATGTAGGATTTGTTATAATTTCAGATAAAAACCGTTTTTTTTTTTTGCAAAGGTCTTCTGATGCTCCTCTATCAGAAGACACAATTTCTTCGATGTTGCGTCAAATCTAGATATACATATGTATTTATTTAGAACACGACCGCTATTTTGTCTATCAACTCTCCTCATTAGATCTTTATTACTACCACGGGGTAAATGTGTGGGACTAATTCCTATTCACCCTAGTTTTCGCCGGCACCCCTAGCGCCCTGTTACCGCGGTGAAAGAGTGTAGTGAGTGCGTAGTAGGCCGTGAGCCAATTCCCACCCTCCCGCATCATCCCCATCCTCTAAACTTACTCACCAGCAGTCGTGTTTCTCGCAGTTCGCAGTCTCCAAACTTTTCCACCGGGATCGGGACAGACGAACGCTTATACGAATCTGACCCGCAGTTTATCGGAAATCAGTTGATGACTCATAGCTCTTATATATATCGGCAAATATTTTAGCTGGATTCGTATGAATGGTGGCTCTATACTTATGTAATTATAGTAGAAAAACGTATTTTGGACTGGGTTCCAAAGTAAGCATGGTTATCCCAATATTTTAATGATTGTTTGGGATTTTCGCAAAAATATGCGCTCATAAATAACGGAATTTGGCGATATTTTTAAAACAATTACACATAACTGGACGAGGTTATCAGAAATAATATCATCCTTGCTGGAAAATGCATCCGATGATACGTATTAGAATTTAGCTCAAAAAAGAATTTTGGGTGTCAAAATAACAAAAATTAGCAGGGCAGTATTCTGTATTAAGTAAAATGTAATTTTATTTCTTTTGGGCCCATGACAATTTACGAGATTTGTTGTCTTTGCAATGCAAATATATAGGCATACATTTATTTAATTGTTAATAGGAAAGGAGTACTAAATACTAGAAATCCAGCTTTGAAGTTAAAATTATGAGCTATAAAAATGGAAATAAGAAAACTTAAGAACATTAGCGTGCAATTTTGAAAAACTCAACTCAAAATTATTTCTAAAATACTTTTGGCTATTGCAGTTTCGTTTGTAATCCTTACTCTTTCCAATTTATCATCTTTTTCACTACATTGAAACCGTTGTCGATAAAAGAGGATTGATGATAACCATTCTTATTTCTTTTTCCATCACACAGCAGTATTATTATTAGTGTATAGTGTCCCAGGGGATCGGAGTATATAAATTGAAATTAACAATTACTTGCTACAACATATTTTTGACTATACATATGGCGTAAGTATGCGTTTTTCTACTTTTGGAACAGCCTGTATAATCAAAAATATTTTTAGGTTGTGCAGCATTAAATTCTGTAAAACTTTTGTATAGGAGACCTTTTCCTAAAATCAAAAATAGAGCTGCAATCAAAGATCCACTCTTCAATGGATCAGGTATTAAGCTTAAGTTAACCATAGTTCAATAAAAATTAGATACATCCTGGTGATAACCGTAACAGATCCCTTAAATTACATATTTATAACGTATTACCTACAAGTTTTTATTTTCTCATGTTTTACTGTGATATTCGCCCAAAATTAGGGTGCCTATAACATTTGCTCGCGACTGTATTTCGCCAATAAAATGCAACTACGCGCCGTCGAGTGAAGCGCTGTATCACGTGGTATCACCAACATCCCTACTTCTCTCTTGTCGATGGCTCCGCAATACGTTACCCCGACTATAGGTCGACTGTTTGATCTGTATAATAATGCGAAAGATCTTTGAAAAGATCGCGATGCAAATAAACCATTCCCCCAGCTGAGCTGTAATCAAACTTATTTAATATAAAAAAACACAAAATCATGTTCGCTTGCTTCTCTTTTTTGTGTATTTTTTCTAAACGTTCACAATCATGTTTTTTGCGATTACAGCGCAACCTGTTACGAATCGAAAAAAAAAGAAAAAAAGAAAAGAGGGAGGAGTCGAGTTCGGCACCATTCAGTGAGCCCCCTACATTATAACAAATCTTATTAAGATCTTTTTTTGTTTTGATGCAGTGTTTTAGAGATATTCCGTTGTCTCAAGATAAAAAACTCACTCTGTATATTATTATTTTTAAATATTAAAAAATAAGACATTTACTTACTTTTTAAGAAGCGCGAAAATTCACACAAAAAAAAACATAAAATGAGAGAATTGAAATTGCACTTGTTAACAGAGGCAGGTAGGAAAAGTGGAGTGTTTTGCTTCCTACCATCCTAGCAACAAATTAACATTAATCTCGCTTTTCGTTATTCATCTCGTTTGAGATTTAATTTCTTTTAATTTCTACACGACTTTTTTTTCAATTTTTTCCTTTTTTTTTGTTGAAAATTTTTTGATTCCCTCTCTGACTAACTCAGTGGAATGAAGGTCTGTATTCTCTATTCTAGGGCATTACAGCGGCTCTCAATCTCAATAAAGTTTAAATTAAAATTAAACAAAAAACATCTCCCATAAAATTAATAATTGGGTATATTGTTACTTACACTTACCTGTTTTTTTTTTAATTTCAATGTCCCTTTAGACCTTTAAATATCTATAAACACAATATTTTGTACATAAAAATTTCTGGTATGGATTTTTCATTTACCGAATTACATATATACAATCCTTAATACCTAATACTCATTTTTCATTTTTATCGTCTAAATACGGGGCACATATACCTATCTGCTAATCATTGATTCCATGTTTGCACCTTATTAACAGTATCACAACGTTGTATTACCTATCTATGGACAATTGGACGGACCGACAGGATGTTCATAAACTACAATTTCCAATTAATATTATAAGCCCGAACTATGCAGGTTGATAATGACTGACGCACTTGGTTATAGAGGCAGATTCGCTATAAGCATATCCATTAGAAGCTGGAAGCATACTACATATATAGAAGACAGTGTGGTATACCTACACTGTAATATTTTTAACAACGAAAAGTTTGTTGTGAAATTTCTTATGATCAAATCGTTCGTCCACATTTTATTGGTAAAAATTGCATTAAAAATCTGCATCTCTTGAGAGGATTTTCTATTAGCATTTGTCGACACTTTGATGGAAATAGGACGTTAGAATATAGCAAGGCAGCCGCTCTGTCTTCGAAGGAGGTCGAAAGTAATGGGGGGAAAAGTAAATGTGATTTTTTTAAGTTTGAGAGTTCCTTTATTCAGTAACAATACGTAGATCTTGAAGGATGTCGAAGAAGTCGGCCGATATAATTATTACTCCGTTGGATTTCCTGCGATTAGTTCATAATATATGCAATAATCTCCACCATTTTTGAAGAATTCCATTGGAAGATCACAGTAACATCACGAACCACTTCGAATCTATTGGTTCAATGCGGATCTTATCGCAAGAATTTTTCATTTTAAAGGTCATGAGGATTCGAATCGCTCATCGCTGGTCCATAAGTCTCAAACAAGTTATCCTTTCGAAGATTTATTAAATTTTACTAAAAACCCAATGTTTTTAGCTTTGTAAGAATACGAAATTCCATCCTGTATAATACAAAGTATTTGAATTCATTTTATTAAGACGTAGATGATAAGTAAGGTGGCATTCGCTGAAGCAGCGTCTACTTCAAAGGATAATAATAGTCTATTTTCGTTTAAAGACTCGCGTAATTAAGATACTATGGTATTACTTTGTATATTATCTGCTTCATTGTTTATTGTATGTTACTGATCAGCAGATCCCACGTTACTCTCAAGTAGGGCGTTTGAAGATCAGAAAAATAACGCCTTCGCTCATACTTGCGCCCTCCTGTAAAGAGAAGCGTAACTAGTTATCGGTGCGAAATGACGCCACAACCAAAGTTTATAAAAACCCTTAACATTGCTGTTTTCAATTAATGAATTCGTGGACTTCGTTTCGGCTAAAGTAAAAGCACGCGTCTCCATTTCGTTCGGGCGTTTCCAAATCTTAAAGATTAAAACTTCTCTTCTTAAAATGTTGCAATCAAAATAAGCCTAAAAATTCGAGAACAGGAAGCAAAAGCTTTCCTCGAGAGGTGTTTTGTTTTAGTGCTAAAATTCGTATAGATTCCCCCCTTTTCTTTGTTTAAATTTTCGTGAGTGTTGTGTAAGTTTTGTGCCCTAAAATTTGGATACGGGAAGAATTAATTTGCTTGTTATTTTATTAAATTTGTAGATTGTTAGTTTATTTCCAATGTCTTAAGTTATTCAATATATAACTGTAAAATTATAAGTCATTCTATTATTTCGCCATACCAAACTCGAAAGAAGATTATTTGGTACCCATAAGAAGGGGTTGGAGAGGAAGTTATTATCGGTAAGAGAAAGCCGACGAGGTGGGTAAATCAGCAATCTTTAGGCTAACTAACGGCCCTGCTTCGACTGAATGAGGAAAACACTGTTGGAGAGCATCTTTGGCTAGATTTTCTAAAACCAATCGCTACCGAACAAGAAGATTGCTTTCCAGCAGTAGCTAGTCGCTCAAAAGAGCAGGTGGGGTTACTTGTGAGACGGAATTTGGCTTTGTCTTATTTGAAATTGGGCTGACCATCCCCAAAAGTTTCCAGTTAAGAAAACTCGTTCCGTTACAGCTTCTTTCTCGCTACAAAATTGTTCAAGCAAATCCAGCATTTAATACCAATTTCGATACCTCCCATAACCTCCGAACTATACCAGCAAAAGGTGTGCATGGATGAAGCATATTGGAGGAAGCATCTCTAAAAGCCTGGAACGTATCCCATCTCCAATCATTTTCAGGACGGTCTTCCCCGAGGCGATACACAATTTTCAGCCCCATTATCTGTATAAAACAAAGCAAAAAAGATTATGGACGTGTCATCCGAGTTCGTTCGAATCTATTGGTTCGATGTGGATCCTATCATATGAATTTTTCATTTTAAAGGTCATTAGGATTCGAATCGCTCTTCGCTAGTCCATAAGTCTCAAGTTATCCTTTCGAAGATTTTAGATTCTTTCTCGCTACAAAATTGTTCAAGCAAATCCAGCATTTAATACCAATTTCGATACCTCCCATAATCTCCGAACTACCAGCAATGGTGTGCATGGATGAAGCATATTGGAGCAAACACCTTTAAAAGCCTGGAACGTATCTCATCTCCAATCATTTTTAGGACGGTCTTCCCCTAGGCGATACACAATTTTCAGCCCCATTATCTGTATAAAACAAAACAAAAAAGATTATGGACGTGTCATCCGAGTTCGTTCGAATCTATTGGTTCGATGTGGATCTTATCATATGAATTTTTCATTTTAAAGGTCATTAGGATTCGAATCGCTCATCGCTAGTCCATAAGTCTCAAGTTATCCTTTCGAAGATTTTAGATTCTTTCCAACTACAAAATTGTTCAAGCAAATCCAGCATTTAATACCAATTTCGATACCTCCCATAACCTCCGAACTACCAGCAAAGGTGTGCATGGATGAAGCATATTGGAGCAAACATCTCTAAAAGCCTGGAACGTATCCCATCTCCAATAATTTTCAGGACGGTCTTTCCCTAGGCGATACAAAATTTTCAGCCCCATTATCTGTATAAAACAAAACAAAAAAGATTATGGACGTGTCATCCGAGTTCGTTCGAATCTATTGGTTCGATGTGGATCCTATCATATGAATTTTTCATTTTAAAGGTCATTAGGATTCGAATCGCTCATCGCTAGTCCATAAGTCTCAAGTTATCCTTTCGAAGATTTTAGATTCTTTCTCGCTACAAAATTGTTCAAGCAAATCCAGCATTTAATACCAATTTCGATACCTCCCATAACCTCCGAACTACCAGCAAAGGTGTGTGCATGGATGAAGCATATTGGAGCAAACACCTTTAAAAGCCTGGAACGTATCCCATCTCCAATCATTTTCAGGACGGTCTTCCCCGAGGCGATACACAATTTTCAGCCCCATTATCTGTATAAAACAAAACAAAAAAGATTATGCACGTGTCATCCGAGTTCGTTCGAATCTATTGGTTCGATGTGGATCTTATCATATGAATTTTTCATTTTAAAGGTCATTAGGATTAGAATCGCTCATCGCTAGTCCATAAGTCTCAAGTTATCCTTTCGAAGATTTTAGATTCTTTCTCGCTACAAAATTGTTCAAGTAAATCCAGCATTTAATACCAATTTCGATACCTCCCATATCCTCCGAACTATACCAGCAACAGGTGTGCATGGATGAAGCATATTGGAGCAAACACCTTTAAAAATCCTGGAACGTATCCCATCTCCAATCATTTTCAGGACGGTCTTCCCCTAGGCGATACACAATTTTCAGCCCCATTATCTGTATAAAACAAAACAAAAAAGATTATGGACGTGTCATCCGAGTTCGTTCGAATCTACTGGTTCGATGTGGATCCTATCATATGAATTTTTCATTTTAAAGGTCATTAGGATTCGAATCGCTCATCGCTAGTCCATAAGTCTCAAGTTATCCTTTCGAAGATTTTAGATTCTTTCTCGCTACAAAATTGTCCAAGCAAATCCAGCATTTAATACCAATTTCGATACCTCCCATAACCTCCGAACTACCAGCAAAGGTGTGTGCATGGATGAAGCATATTGGAGCAAACACCTTTAAAAGCCTGGAACGTATCCCATCTCCAATCATTTTCAGGACGGTCTTCCCCGAGGCGATACACAATTTTCAGCCCCATTATCTGTATAAAAAAAAAACAAAAAAATCCTCACCGGTCTCTCCATACGTATGCATGTATATCCCTCCGTTACGCGCGTTCGAATTTCGCACAATACTGAAGACCGTCAGCGTCGCTCACCGCTCGATACCGTATTCCGGCAGAGAACCCACCAACTAAATGGCTTTAAAGGGGAACTGCTGCTCCGGCAAAATCAATCCCTATGCGACCAGCGACACGAGCGAGCGAGACAGCGCTCTCCGGCTAGAGGGGGGCTGTGGGACGCACGGGGGGGCCAGGAGGCTACGAGCGCGCGGGCAACGAGGCAGCGCCTGTTCTTCTCGGTGGAAGGAGGTCGGTGTGCGGTGGCAACGGCGATGCGGTGGCGGAGGAGGAGAGGGGCGCGGTACGAGGGGGCGGTAGGGAAAACTGGGGCGGGGGTGGGATACAATTGAATTTCGCCGATGCCTGACGGTCGCCACGTGCTCTGGTAACGCCGGCGACAAAGACTTCACTCTCTGGGAGACGCTGAAGCAGTAGAAATGGAAGATCTGCAGAAGTCTGCACCAACTAGATGAGTCCTGAGATGATATAACATTTGTATTATGCAAGTTTTTTTTTTTCATTGGTGCGTCGCAAAGTACTTACTCGTTACAAATAATTATCTGTATTGACAAGGAGGCAACATTAATAATTCGGATATTCAAATTTCGATGACACCGTATTAGAGATTGAAAGAGTATCATGGGGCACAATCTCATCTTCTAAAGATTTACACGATTTTTATTTCTATTGTAAATTTCTAGGAAAATACAATAAATATTAAAAAAAATAATAAAATAGCCCAGGATGATGCAAACTATTAAAAAAAAATTATAAACGGGGGACCAGGGTACCTAGCGTTCCTCAAATTATTATTATTATTATTTTGGTGAAAATACAATTTAATGTTTATTGAATACCCCCGGATGATGCAAATTATTTTCAAAAAAAAAAAATAACAAATGGGAAGTAGGCTACTCAGCGTTTCCCAAATTAATATTATTTTTCATTTTTTTTAAATCGAGACAATTTGTAGTACGCTCAATAACTAAGGATGAATAAAATTATTTTCAGTAAATAATAATCGCTCACCTTTATTTATTTAGCGTGCTATAAATTGTCTTGAGATTAAAACAATTAAAAAAAAATAAGAATTTGGAGAACGCTGGGTAACACCCTGTGTTCCTCAAAATATATATTTTTTTTTTAATGTTAATACTATTTGACACATGTTAAATAGACATTGGATGATTTACATTATTTTTAAACAAAAATTAACGATGGAATGGCGTATCCTGTGCCCCCAAATAATTATTTTTTTTTTGAATTTTTTAATGTCAAAACAATTTGAAGCATGTTAAATGCACAACGACGAATTTTCAAAAAAAAAAAACGAGAACGGGGGTATTCTCTGTCCCTCAAATTATTTTTTTTTTTTAATTTTTTATTGTCAAAATAATTTGAAACTTGTTAAATAAACAAGGATGACTCAAATTATTCTCAAACAAAAATTAACAACGATGGAGCGAAGTACCCTGTTTGCCCCAAATTATTATTATTATTTTTTTAATTTTTAATGTCAAGACAATTTGGAACATGCATGAATGCACAAGAACGGCTCAAATAATTAAAAAAGAGAACTATAGAGAGCGGGTATTCTCTGTCCCCCAAATTATTTTTTTTTAATTTTTTGTTGTCAAAATAATTTGAAACTTGTTAAATAAACTAGGATGACTCAAATTATTCTCAAGCAAAAATTAACAACGATGGAACGAAGTATCCTGTTTGCTCCAAATTATTATTATTTTTTTATTTTTGAATTTCAAGACAATTTGGAACATGCATGAATGAACAAGAACGGCTCAAATAATTAAAAAAAAAAACTAGAGAACGGGGCACTCTCTGTCCTCCAAATTATTTTTTTTGATTTTTTTGGTTTTTTGTCAAAATAATTTGAAACATGTTAAATAGACATAGATGACTCATATTATTTTCAAAAAAAAATTAATAACTGCAGAACGGGGTACTCTGTGTCCCCTAAATTATCTTTTTTTATTGTCAATATAATTTGAAGCATCTTGAATAGACAAGGACAACTCAAATTATTAAAAAAAAATTAAGAATTGGAGAGAGGGATACCCTTTGGCCCCCAAATTATTTTTTTTAATTTTTAATTGTCAAGATGGTAAAATAAACGACTAAAATTATTTTCAAAAAAAAAAAAAAATGTTAAGTGGAAAGCGGGCTACCCTGTGACCCCCTTTTTTTTTAAGCTGTTAAAAAAACATTTTTAAAGGTGATCTTCCGTATACATGACTTATTGTTTTCTTTATATTATTTTTATTGTTATATCAATTTATTATTACAAATATAGAAAATGAGTTTTTTTTTTTAATCTCAAACGTCATTTGTTCTAAATCTACTTTATTTTCGGCATCATAATAACCAGAAAATTTAGCAACTTTTCCAAATTTAAACACTTTACCGTCTATATTCAATAATAAGCAAAATCCTAATGGTGAGGGTCGAAAATGAATGATCCCCCTACATACTTTATGTATTACGATTGATGATGAAGTTCATCGAAACACTTCATGCTTGCACTTCTTCAAATGTCTTCAAAGCCCGTCCCCATTACATTCGCATTACATTATAGTTACATTCCAATTATATTCGCTCTCACCCGCTGGTGTGTACGAACCTTAAAGGCCGCTTTAGATTTCGCAATTATTTTTGTTGCATGCAATAGAGATAGTGCATGCGCATTCAATGGATTTCAATCAGCTGGGTGCAATTTTACTTGTATTGCGCTTGCAATACACGCACATATTTTTATTGTACGCAATAAAAATAATTGCGAACTGTAAAGCGGCCTTAAGAAATATTTTTTTTTTCATCGAGTATACGTATATATTTTTACGAAGATAATTCACAAATCGCGCTTTCGATATCGAAGACTATCGGTTTCCGAATATCGACGATATTGTGTGCGCGTCTAGTTCTTAAAATAGGTTAAAAGTAACAGTTTAGAAATAGTAACAGAGGTAGTAATAACGTACATATTTCCAGTTTAATAGTTGTGTATGCGATTCCTCAACGTAAATCGAGCGTGAATTAGTTGGAAATGAAAAAACGGCCGTTGTCTCACTGGGCAACGTTGAAATGAAATAATTATATGATATTTTGGTTATGTATAATAAATATCTCATCGTAAGTGCATTTAAAGAGCAACTGAAGAGGAAAAGTTTTTAAAATCGTTAATATATTTTCACGAATAAATTCATTGAGTTGTTCAACAACAAAATATAACCATGACAATTTTTACTAAGTATATAAATACTTATCTATATCTGACAAACTCGTGTTACAAGTGTATATAAAAAAAAACGACACATTTCCTGTGCACGATTTTGATCTATTATTTGGTTGATAACAGGAAAGTTCGTTGATTACTTATCTGTCGAATGTATAACAAATAAAACGTGAAAAAAAAAAACTACAATACACAGTCAAACATAAACACACAGGTTATATTATATTATTACAACATGGCACAGTTTTCTCCGAATTATACCAGCTAATATTTCGTATTTTATCTTATCAAATTAGGCGTGAATTGTTTTAATTGTGGAGTTGATATAAATCTCAAACTTTTTGTTTGTTTAGGGATCAATAAAATATACAGGTCGTTTCTTTTTTTATTATTGACAGAAAACTGTATACAGCGTGTGGACACTATAGTGCTGTTGGTATCCGATAAAATTCTATCTGCTATCCGGTTCTCAGATCCCCAATCTGGAAAAGATAGAAAGAGGGTTGTGGCACAGATGATTGAGATCAACATTTTGTGTATTGATATAACGAGAAGATCGATTATTTACTTCTTATTAGTTATGAAATTTTCCGAATAGAAATGCTGTAGGAAATGAATAGTTTTAGGTCTCGAAATATTTCCGTTCGAAACAGGCGTATGCAAATTATGTGTGCTAGAATCGAGTGAATCTATATGGTCATTGTAGATTAAATCTCTTATTTAGTAAATAAACCGCATGGTATTTGGTTTTGAAATGAGCAATTCCTTTTTCTATATTATGTATGCTGTTGTGTTGATTTGAAGATTTTTTTTTTGTAAAAAAGTATTGTAGAATGAATGTTACTGGAATTCTTACTTTTTAATTATAATTTATTGGCATTCCTTCGTTTTCCATGCTTATGATTTTATTTGTCAATTTAATTTAGATAGAAAAATGTTATTTATTCTACCGACTGTTTCAAAACGAATTACATCTAGGTGTTTATGAATTTCTCCTATAAATTATGAACTATGTTCCGGGGCACTCTTTCCGATGTACCTATTTGGAGTATGAATCGGACGGCTCCGTTTATCTTCGCTATATGCGCTTATACGGTCGCTTCGGGGCACGCAATGCCGTGTCCCCAGTTAACGTCTTGCATTCGTTGCGACTGCATCGTTTTCAAGGCGTACCCCGCATGTGTGATTTCAAAGGGGTTGAAGTGACGTTTATTATTAATGATGGTTAAATTAATTGAGTGCAAAATCTTAAAAAAAAATCCGCTCTCATTTGAGGAAAAACTTTTAATTAAAGAGAAAGGAAGGCCTATTCCTGATCTTCAAATAAACTACACTTCCACAAGTAAAACTCGAACTTACAATAGAGTATTTAATAAAAATATGAGTGGATGTGCGGATGTTCACTAACAAATAAACTATTTTGTTTTATCTGCTTAATTTTTAAGAAAGAGGTCAATGCGTGGAATAAACAAGGGTTAAATGATTTAAAGCATATCGCAGAGAGGGCAAAGAAACACGAAAATTCCGTTTCTCACATGAATGCATGCGTGGATTTTAACGTTCTAGGCAAAGTGGACATACGTGAATAGTTAGATAGTGCTTATTTGCGACATAAAATTAATTAAGTACAACGAAGATGTGGAAAAAAATCGTCGTATTTTGCGTCGGTTAATTATGTGTATAAAAAAAATGTGAAATTTCATTCTATGTTGGATAGCATAAAATTGAAAAGTGAACTTTCAGTAATTTATGAGCGCGAGGACATGTGTGACGTAGATGTAAGTGGTGTTTTGCCGCTTTTAGTGTTCATCACACACAACAATTAAAAAAAAAAGTTTTGACGGAAACATATAAACTGTTGGATATTATTTGTACAACCCCCATGTCGACAGCAGAATATGTGTGATGTAGATGTAGGTGGTGTTTTGCCGCTTTTAGTGTTCATAACACGCAACAATTTAAAAAAAGTATTTGTCGGAAACATATAAACTGTTGGATATTATTTGTACAACCCCCATGTCGACAGCAGAATGTGTGACGTAGATGTAGGTGGTGTTTTGCCGCTTTCAGTGTTCATAACACGCAACAATTTAAAAAAGTTTTGAAGGAAACATATAAACTGTTGGATATTATTTGTACAACCCCCATGTCGACAGCAGAATGTGTGACGTAGATGTAGGTGGTGTTTTGCCGCTTTTAGTGTTCATAACACGCAACAATTTAATAAAGTTTTGACGGAAACATATAAACTGTTGGATATTATTTGTACAACCCCCATGTCGACAGCAGAATGTGTGACGTAGATGTAGGTGGTGTTTTGCCGCTTTTAGTGTTCATAAAACACAACAACTTAAAAAAAGTTTTGACGGGAACATATAAACTGTTGAATATTATTTGTACAACCCCCATGTCGACAGCAGTATGTGAACGATGATTTTCCACCCTCAAACGCATTAAGACTTTTCTGAGAAGCACAATGTCAGAAGATCGACTGAACGCATTTTTACAACAAAGTCATCGACGTCTTTTCCAGCATGAAAAATAGGAGAATGAATTTTATGTACAAAAAAAAGGCAAGTATATGTATATATCAGTGCGGCTCGTGAGTTATGAAAGAGGTTGGGCACAATTTCTTATATTGTGCCCACCCTCTTCCATAACTCACGAGCCGCCACTGATATATACATATACTAACATAATATTTGCTTACATGGTGATTGAATAACAAAGTTGTTATTTTTTTTTGTTATAATGTTTAACTTGTCTCATTGAAAATGACGGTTGTCAGAAGCGTATACGATCTCTAATTTGCGAACGTTAAAACGGTTTGCTTGAGTCGAAAAGCTGTTTATTCATCGTATGGTCTATCTCTAGCTATAGTCTCGAGAATAATTCTAATGGTGAGGGTCGAAAATGAATGAACCTCCTACATACTTTATGTATTACGATTGATGATGAAGTTCATGGACACTAAGTGCTTGCACTTCTTCAAATTTAAGCCCGTCCCCATTACATTCGCATTATATTATAGTTACATTCCAATTATATTCGCTCTTATATACTTACAATAGAGTATTTAATAAAAATATGAGTGGATGTGCGGATGTTCATTAACAAATAAACTATTTTGTTTTATCTACTTAATTTTTAAGAAAGAGGTCAGTGCGTGGAATAGTCTATCTCTAGCTATAGTCCCGAGAATAATTCGGTACAAACAAATATAGCCAGGTTTCTTGTATTTCGTTAGAAAATCTTTTGAATACATACGAAAACTAGGTCAATAGTTTTTATGATTTCACGACTTTAACTTGTATACGGATTAAACAAACACTAGATATTGTTGCGCATACCACACAGCATATATAGGTATTACATAATAGTTTTTTATTTATATTGCTCAACAATCCTCGAAATTTTTATATATCATTACTTCATTTACATCTATCACCCAACGTTTTATAAATGTCGCAATTATTCAAATTGATGTGATCTTTCGATAAGTTCCTATCGCCCTTTTCTTTATATAATTGAATATTAAAGACTGATGTTTTAATAATTGATGTATCTTTTGAGTAATTACTTAATTAATACGTCGACAGAAATTAACTGTGAACCGACTGTGCTGCGATTACTCTGAATGCTGCGTGCGAAGTCGGAACGTGCATAAAAGAAGCTAATTTTCATAATTGCAGATAAAAAAATTATGCCTCGTAAAAAGAGATATTTTTCTGTTACAACAAAAAGGACTCCGTATAACTGAATACATATTTGGATTACAACAATTTTTCCTTGAAATTAATCATTTGATATTTATCTGTCAAACAATGACTATCATATTTTTTTTTTTAATACGTTTATAATAATCTCACATTTAACCTGACTTTTTGTCGATCACAGTGGCGTAGCGTGGGTTTCAGCCGCGCGGGGCGTGGTCAAATTTGCCGTACTCTTATTTAGGCATTTAAACCAAAGGGCTCGAAGATTTACAGAAATTTAAATTTGTCGCTCCTCAAAACGTGCAGCTCCTACTATCCCCCCTGCTACGCTACGCCACTGGTCGATTGCTATATGGAATATTTGTAATAATAATAATTAATATCTCGTAATGTGTCAACCCATAATCTAACAAAAAAAAGTTCGAAGTTTTTTTTTATTTTAGTATATTTTAGTATTAAATTAATATACAAGGCCCCATTAGTATGTGGAAGCCCGATATAACTGACATTATAAAAGTTATCATTTATCAAAAAAAAAAAATAGAGGTTTAAGCTTCGCATTTTAAAATTAGGTACACATATACAGGGTGTTTAATAACGCCGTGCCAGGCCTAACTTATATATTTTTTTAAATGGGATGCTATACTTTTTTTGTGTTTTTAATTTCTGCTTACTTTCGCGAGCCTCCGCATATGCATGGCGTTTATCATATCTATTGTGAGTATTTAAAAAGTTATGACCGTTTTTATGTCTAAATTGAGGTGTATTAAGAGGGTTAATTAGTTCCGTTAAGAAAAAAAAATGCATACCACCTTTTTCACACCATTACTTGGTTTGGCTGTGTCTTTATATTCCTGGTTTGAGAATTTAAGGAAAAAAATAGTTCTTGTATACGAGATGCGTCAAAATTCGCATCTTTAATTTTTTTATTAAATTTAAATGAAACAGCCTATATTTTTTATGATGTTTCGCTAGATATTTATCGGCTCTTTTATTTTTGTTACCTCAGTGTCAGTGCATAAAAGGGCTAAGTGGTTTAGGATGAAACGACAACAACATTCACAGTTCAGTGTTTCTGCTGATGATGATAGTTTTGCTATCGAAACGTGTTGCTGTGTACTGACTGAATTAAAAATGCAAAATGAATTTAAAATGAAAAAGAGAAATGAAATTAGCTAGCTCAACGGATAAAATTTTAAAGAGGACGCAAAAGAACTATTAACCTCAGAGTTACCCTCGCGAATTAAAACTTGAATCTAACCACGAAAAGTAAAATGTGAGTGAATGAAATCTGACTCTCTTTAATACCCCAAAAATTGAAAAGGTTTAATTAAAAATAAAAGAACAGAATTTTTAACCCAACGAAGATAATTAACAATCAAAATTTTATTCAAAAAGGGTTAATTACAATTTGTGCAGATAAAAAAAAAACCGTGAACTAAGGGTTCTGGCCTAAATTAAAAACTGCACTTGACTCTAAATTACAATAGGACAATGCTATTTCCTATACAAAGCAAAAGATTAGTTTGTTCAGGAAGATAATCCTAAATGTACCAATTCAATCCACGCGGTATCAACAAAATAAAATAAATTCGTGGACAAACACTAGAAATTTACAAAAATGAAAACTAAATGCAAGAACAATGCTTCTACACACCCAACCAAGGTGACTGATAATAAAAACGAAACAGCAAATTAAAAAAAAAAACGGAAAAATTAACTCTTTAAACTATAATGAGAAAAAAATTAAATATATCTCCCTGCACAAAAATAATAAATGATCTTATTCTATAATGTGCACACCAGTGTTGGGCAAGTTAGGGGAAGTGAATAAATTTCTACAGCGATTAGACATACTCGTGTGTTGTCGACTCTCAGTAAATCACTAGTTAAACACTGCTCCCCACTCATGACGTGAATAAACACGAGTGTATCTAGTCGCTGTAGAAATTTATTCACTTCTCCTATCTTGCCCAACACTGGTGCACACATCAATAGATTAACAATTATTACTATGCGAATTCCTTGATGGACTAAATATTCACAGAAATCAAATCTCAATATCAAATGAATTACAAAAATACGTGTACTCACATTAACTGTCGACCAAGGAACTGCCTGACAAAACTCTACAACAACGTACAACGCAAACGCACAAAATCTATCATTAAACAGAACTAGCAAGCGCTAGACATCTAAATGAATGAAATTAATTTAAAAAAAAAACTTAACACTTAATAAATCAAATCAAATAATTAACTCTTTACCTAAATTTATACAAAAATAAAATCTAAATTTGTGAAAACTCTCCCGGAAAATTGAAACAGCCGTTTTAAGCAAAACAAAATATCCAACTTAAAATACACACATCATACATGGATTGCTAACCCATAGCAGTACGTCCAGTTTAGTGCAGTTTGTGGTGAGGGGTCTAGGAGAAGTTTGCATGCAGCATTAATTATCTTTTTATTATTAAACTTTCACAATATTTCTTCTGTGTATTTTAAAATTAACTTGAACCCCACAAAGAGTTACCAAAATACAAAAACTGCTTCGTATAGTTTAGGAAAAAATATGCTGTGCACTGATTGAATTAATTGGAAAATGCAAAACTGATTTAAAAATGAAAAAGAAAAAAGAATATTAGTTAGCTCAACGGAAAATTTACTCTTTAAACAATAATGAGGAAAAAAAAAACTAAAAATATATCTTCCTAAACAAAAAATAATAATTGATCTTATATCTATAATGTGCAATTCAATATATTAACAATTATCACAATATGAATTCCTTGATGGACTAAATAAAAGACAAATAAAGCGAAATGTACAATATCAAAATGAAATACAAAATGGCAACAAAGATATACAAAAATACGTCTACTCGCGTCAATAGTCGAACAAGGAGGTCCTTAACAAAATTTTACAATCGTTTTTCTTACAAAAATCCCTCTCTCAAAATCGTACAACGCAGACGTATAACATACGACAACAATATTGAATAGAATCCGCATTAAATCTACACAAGCAAACAATAGAGACAAATTAATGACTGGATTAAATAAAAAAAAACTTAACACTAAATTAAAAAAGATACAACAAACTCTTAAACTAAATTTATACAAACCAAAATAAAATTGTGAAAAATTCTCGGTAAATTGAACACAGCTGTTTAGCAAGGAAAACAACCAATAAATAACCAAAAGTATGCAACTTGAAACTGCAACTTATATTACTGCTATTACATTATATTACAGCTGTCAAATGACGACAGTTTATTATTTGTATTTAAATTTGAACTCCGTCCTCATCCCATGCTCTCAAATACTTTTCTGAGTAGAATAAGCTGTCTTTTGAAGCAAAATTCTTTAGCAAGATTGGCTGCTTTAAAATTCACTAAATCACTATACAGGGTGTTAGGTAAACATGCGTCAAAAATTCAAGGGGTTATTCCTTGGCCTATTTTAAGAATATTTTGCCCTATGATGATTTTTGAAAAAGCCCTTTGTTTCTAAGATACAGGGCGAACAACATTTGCGACAGTAACAACATTCCATTGTCAAAAAGTACATGTAAAGTTGCTCAATCTACAATAAATGTTCGAAACGGCTTCCTCCAGCCTGGATACAAGCATTCAATCTTCTCGTCATTGACTGTCGAACTCTTTCAAACATACCATCAGGGTCGTTTCTAATTGAGTTACACCCAGCAATTATCATTTCGCAAATCGTCCAAATTCTCCACTGGAGTAGCGTAAACTATTGACTTCAGAGATCCGCAGAAGAAATAATTGTAAATTAGCCAAATGTATGATTTCCAGTCAACGTATTATACAAACACTTAAATAGTGTACAATATCTAAATAACTACTTCAGGACTTCACGAACATATATTTTTTTGTAAAACTGTGATTTAAAATACGCAGCTTTCATTTAATTTTCTAATTGTCAACATGAATGACATTAGAAATGACTAAAACGAAATAATCATTTTTGCTCTAGAATAAAAAGCTTTCTTAACAGAGGTGCTACTTATCAATGAAATTAAATAGATTTATTGAAATGGTTAATAAATACAAGCGAATTTTCAACCTAGAATACACAGAGATTCAAAATGATTGTCAATTCCGCTCCTATAGATAGTAACAGGGTGTAGGTATATCCCGCGTGTTTGTAATGAAGGTTTGAACTAAGTCAGTGTTGGAACATAAGAAAGTAAACGGATCTGTCATAAATAAGGAAAACGTAACCTATATTTGAACTCGCATTATATAAACGACTATGGATTGGTGTTTCTGCTTGTAAAAATGAAATGTAATTAATTTAACTTTACTAAATTATGATTTTACAATTCAGTACTAACTGGTGTTTAACTAAATGTCAAGAAAATTCATTTAATGTATGAAATTTGTATGTAGCTAACTTCGCTCATTAAATTGGTAATAAGTATAGATAATTTTTTCCGAAAAACAGTTTTTTTATTACGACAATCATTTTGAATCACATGGTATGCGATCGATGAGACGTATTCAAATGGAATCCACTGCTAGATAAAACAGCCGTTTCATGTGATCGAGATCGAAAAAATAACAACGCATTGTAAACAATTTTTTGTACTTGATAAACTCATTGGCGTACACCATACTTTTATTTACATTAATAATCTCAACGAATATCGAATATGGTTGTCGCAAATTTTGTTCGCCCTGTATCTTCGAAACAAAGGAGTTTTTCAAAAATCATCATCCTTAGAATAAGCCAAGGAATAACCCCTTGAATTTTTGCCACATGTTTACCTAACACTCTGTATATATACTTTTTGTTCATTTATATCTCCACCCTGTATATATATACCGAGAAAAACACGGACTATCAGCTATTCGTTTCAGAATGAAATTTATTTAGGCATATATATAAACGATTGAATTGAGTTAAAGAAATCAACGGTTATTAGTAAATTAATATTATTGTAGGATATCCAACTTTGCTGCACCTAACTACAGACTTTCTTGATTTTTATATTCAGCTGTCCCTCTGTATATATATTCAGTACATAATGCATGCGCATCTATATATTATATCCTTATCTCTGTTACATCTCCGAGTTTAGATGTATGTGGACTATCATCCATCCCATCCATTGATTACTACTTTACTACTATCCCCGACTGCAGCCTTTATGACCGTACTTCGTGGACCTTTTTGTACATTTCGAGTTCACCTGTATAGAGTACGGCGATGTAACATCGTTGCCTAGGCAACCGAAGCTCGGAATATCGTCTTTTTCGTTTTTTTTTCTTTTTTTTTTGTTATATTTCTATCTCTCTACGTTTCTCTGTCGTCAGGGAACGCTTTCCACAGCTTAGCAAATGAGAGAGTCGGAGAGAACGACATAAAGTGGAGAGAATACTCACACAAACTCGAAGTACATAAAACGATGTATATAGTACGTACATACAAGAGCTGAGGATTTACAGTACGTCTCAAAAAAATCCTGATGCAATAATTAATAATGTTTCACTAAAAGGTAGGATTCAAGAACAAATGAGTTATCATCTAAAACGTTATATTAGTATTTAATAGAATATGAATTTATATTATATAGAGTGTTATGCAAAACAAAAAAACAGGGATCCCATCAGCATTTTACAGTCGGGTTTACAAAATTACTATAGACGCTTGTTGTAAAAATATTTTTTTTTAAGGAAATTTATTTAAAAAGTTGGAACACTAGAAATCTTTTTGTAAAAATTTGGATAATAATGTAAAAGTACATTACCTGTCATGCAATTCCTTACATATCAAAATTTCACGATCGTTTTAGTAATAATATTATAGGTAAATTTATATTACAATAAAGTAATATTACAATATTATAATAATAAAGTTACATTACAGTATATAGGTGCTCATCGTAAAAATACATTTTTTTAAATGAATTTACTTAAAAAATGTATAACATAACAATCTTTTTGTGAAAATTTGCATAATAGTGTAAAAATACATCACCTGTCATGTAACTTCTTATATATCAGAATTTTACAGTGGATTTAGCAACGTTATTACATTATAGCCGCTCGTGTAAAAATTTTTTTTAAAGAAATTTATTTAAAAAGTTGAGAGATTTCGTTCTTTTTATGAAAATGTATATAAATGTAAAAATACATGTTTTTAAGGAAATTTACTTAATAAGTTGGAATACTAGAATCTTTTTGTGAAAATTTGCATAGTATAAAAATACAGCATGTGTCATGTAATTCCATATATGTATATCAGAATTTTACAGTGAATTTAGCAACATTACTATACACGCTCGCGTAAAAGTACATTTTTTAAGGAAATTTATTTAAAAAGTTGGGATATTTCATTCTTTTTATGAACATTTACATTATAATGTAAAAATACATTTTGTAAGGAAATTTACTTACAAAGTTGAAATACTAGAATCTTTTTGTGAAAATTTGCATAATAATGTAAAAATACATCATTTATCATGTAATTCCATACCTATCAGAATTTTACAGTGATTTTAGCAACATTACTATAGACGCTTGTGTAAAAATACATTTATTTTAAGGAATTTAATTAAAAAGTTGGATTACTACATTTTTTTTGTGAAAATTTACATAAAAATGTAAAAATAAATGACTTGTTATGTAATTCCTTACATGTCAGAATTTTATAGGGAAATTAGCAACTCATATAAAATACATTTTTTGAGGAAATGTACATAATAATGTAAAAGCTAAATCACTTTGCATGTAATTTCATACACATCAGAATTTTGCAGTGGATTTAGCAACATTACTATGGACTCGTGTAAAAATACATTTTTTTTGAGGAATTTACTTAAAAAGTAGTAGGAATACTACAATATTTTAAGTAAATTTCCTCAAAAAATGTATTTTTAAGTGAGAGTCTACTTTAGAAACATTATTATATTACTAAAATAGACTCTCACGTAAAAATACATTATTTGAGGAATTTTACTTAAAAGTAAGAATACTACAATCTTTTTGTGAAAAATTGCATAATAGTGTGAAAATAAATCATCCTGCATGTAATTTCATACATATCAGAATTTTACAGTAGATTTAGCAACATTACTATAGACACTCATGTAAGAATACATTTTTTTAAGGAAATTTGCTTAAAAAGTTGGAACATTAGAATCTTTTTGTGAAAATTTGCATAATAATGCATGTAATTTCTTACATATCAGAATTTCATTATTTATGGTGAGATTCTGCGCATATCTGTAGCGCTTGTAAGGTTATCTGTGATTCTATAAACATCCATAATATACAGGGTGTATCTAATAAAAAAGTAAATTTTGCTTGGGTGTTAACTACACGACATATAAAGCACAAACCCGCCGAAACCGGATTTCATCATTAAAAAATAAAAAAAAAAGTAAAATTTAGAGCTAAAAATTCTTTAGTCCGGGTCTGATGCAAGGAAACATCATGTTAAGCACCCGCTAAACGTGGTATTATGTATAAATACATTGCACTCATTCAGTATTATTCTTAATGGTATGCCGTAAGTTCATTTAACGACATTCTGAATAAATAAGGGCCCTTGTAAAAATAGAAAAACTGAGGCATTTTAAATTTCTTCTTTTTATAAAATAAACATTCCTTATTTGTTAAGAGCATTCTACGTAAGTCTACAAAGTATTATTTTTAATATCCAGATAAGACGTTCGAGTTTCACCGGATATGCGACTTCAGTAGTTACAAAAAACGTAAATATTTTTCTTTTGCTTTGTCGAATCGAGAGTTAGTTGTTAATAAACGGTACCACATGAATCTGAGTTATTTCTTTTGGATTTATTTAATCATATAACGCAAGATGAATTGAATCGAATTACACAGAAATAAATGTAGATACAGAAAATTTGCAAACATTTTGCCTTTTTACTATGATGTCGCGCGAAAATGAATCTATACATTCCCGCGCTTTTGCCGATGCATCAAGCTTCAATTTTCTTTATATGAAATCATGATGGTCCTGAAAAGGATGGTTTTTTCGAGACGGGAAGAATTTAAATAAAATGTTCGAAGTAGCTTGCACTCCAAGCGGCAATCCACACAAAACTAACAGCGGTAATGGCTGAATGATAGTGGTATGTGGGGGTATACTCGGGAGAGCATTTAGGTTGGGCACAGGTGCGGCTCTAGCCCACGGCATTTACAAAATATTTTCTTTCTCGTTAATGCTTACAGATAGATCCCCTGTGCATTAAGACTTGTTGATCGTATATGATTACAGCTGCTACATATTATTATATTTACCTCTATATTGGATATACCCTGTATATGATTACAGGCTTATAGATAGACGCTATAGATATGTACAAAATTCCAACATTCGTCTTTGTCTTATATGCACCTGAAGATGGCCCATGGCCGAAACATGTAAAGACGAACATTAATGTAATACCACTGATTGGAAAGGACTACTTTTTTTCCTCATATTTTCCAAAAGAAAAAGTTCAAGATTGACTAGAACGTATTGAAAACACAATTAATTTGACAGCCAATCCTCTCTTATCGACATTGGAGTATTTTAGAAACGGTTGGTTCAAAATTAATGTGCAATTTACCATCTTATACGCAGGATTGTACCAAAAAAAATATTTTATATCCCTTAAATCGATATACGAAACAGACACCTATTCTAATCCACATCTGATCTAAAACATAAAGTATGAGAGATGTCAGTAAACTTTAACACTTGAAGTTTTGCGACCTTGAGCCGTCACCGCTCCAATAATTAATGAATACCGTTCTCTCTCTAACTATCACAACGACGCTCCACCTCGCATCTAGTTCCATACGAGAGGCGGTAAGCGCAGAACGCCCTTGAAGTGCGTCTGGTATAACTTTGCCTCGTTCGTACTTACATACATACGTAACCTCCTAAGTACTACATACGTATTGGATGGAACTAGCGTAGACGTGATTCCTAACTTTGCCGATATATCTCTAGTTGTATCCGTCTAATGAAGACTTTCTTTCTCTCTCTCTCTCTGTCGATTTCCCCCCTTGGCTGTCGATAGTTTTAGCTGCTAGTGCACTACCACCTATATAAAGCGGTTATTAATTAAATGAGTTCGTGTCTTTATGGTCTTTACTTGACTCGGGAGCGGGAATGGATGAATGATGGGGTGCGCACGCGTTGCGAATTGACAGGCGTGGGATTATTTTACTGCGCGATTTTTACGTGTCCTTTCTTTTTTTCTTGCATGCGGAATGCCGAAAGATGTACTCGTTCACTGCGCCACATTTAGATTTATAAAATGTAGGTGATTCAAAAATATTATGCGAGTACGTATCAGCTGTTTGAAACATTCTGTTGTGACGGAAAAACCGCAAAAGAAAAATGTACTGATCATGATATTAATTGTTCTCCGAAGTTATGACGATTTTAAGAAGGAACTCTGGCATAGTTTGAGTGACAGTAAAAAAAAATACAAATTTAACACTGCGTAGGCTTTCACGGCCGGTGTAACTATAACTAACAGCTTCTTGCGGGTTTCGCCGTGTGTCAAAACTTTCGCTCGACGTTTCGCTGTTCATACTGACAGCTTCTTCAGGATAACTGAACTGTTCAGCGAAAGTTTTGACACGGCGAAACCCGCAAGAAGCTGTTAGTTATATACAAATTTAAAATTAATTATTATTATTCATTAATTTATTTTATTTAACTATTTTTAATATTAAATCATTATATATTTTCTTTTTTCTTTTTGAAAATTGTAAAGTACTGCTGTGTCACTGGCATCTCAACGTAATAAAAATTCCTTGATGGACTAAATTTTACATGGATTAAATTTCAATATCAAATGAATTACAAAATGGCAACAACGATGTACAAAAATATGTCTACTCACATCAATAGTCGAACAAGGAAGTCCTTGACAACAACTTTTTCTTACAAAAATCCCTCTCAAAATCGTACAACGCAGTCGTATAGCAATACGCCAATATTCAATAGAATCCGCATTAAATCTAAACAAGCAAACAATAGACATATGAATGAATGGATTAATTTAAAAAAACCTAACACATAATTAATTAAATCATACAATAAACTCTTTCACTAAATTTATACAAAATAAACATAAAATTTGTGAAAAATTCTCAGTAAACCGAATAACAGCTCGGAAGAAAGTAAACAAATCAAAATATACTCAGCAAACTTGAGTTGTCTATACCACAGCAGTACGTACTGCTGTGTACTGATTGAATTAATGAAAAATGCAAAACTGAATTTTTAAATGAAAAAGAAAAATAAAATTCTCTTTCACTAAATTTATACAAAATAAACATAAAATTTGTGAAAAATTCTCAGTAAACCGAATAACAGCTCGGAAGAAAGTAAACAAATCAAAATATACTCAGCAAACTTGAGTTGTCTATACCACAGCAGTACGTACTGCTGTGTACTGATTGAATTAATGAAAAATGCAAAACTGAATTTTTAAATGAAAAAGAAAAATAAAATTCTCTTTCACTAAATTTATACAAAATAAACATAAAATTTGTGAAAAATTCTCAGTAAACCGAATAACAGCTCGGAAGAAAGTAAACAAATCAAAATATACAACTCAAAATATACTCAGCAAACTTGGGTTGTCTATACCACAGCAGTACGTACTGCTGTGTACTGATTGAATTAATGAAAAATGCAAAACTAAATTTTTAAATTGAAAAAGAAAAATAAAATTAGCTAGCTCAAACGGAAAATAATTAAAAGGGCACAAAAGAACAATTAACCTCAGAGTTACCCTCGCGAATTAAAACTTGAATCTAACCACGAAAAATAAAATGTGAGTGAAAGAAAACGGACTTTCTTAATTACCCGAAACATTGTAAAGGTTTAATATAAAATAAAAGAACAGAATTTTCAACCCAAACAAAGCTAAATAACAATCAAATTTATTTTTAAAATGGGTAAAATTACAACTTGTGCAGAAAAAAAAACCTGAATTGAAGGATCTGGCCTAAAATAAAAACTGCACTTGACTCTAAATTAAAATAGGACAACGCTATTTCCTATGCAAAGCAAAAGATTTGTTTGTTCAGGAAGATTATCCAAAATACACAACCTTTGAATTACTATCCACGTGGTTTCACAAATTAAAATCAAACTAAGCGTGGACAATTTCTAGAAATTTACAAAAAAGAAACTAAAAGCAAGAACAATGCTTCTACTCACCCAAATGAGGTGATTGATAAATAAAAATAAAACAGCAAAATTGAAAAACAGAAAATTAACTCTTTAAAAATATAATGAGAAAAAAATCTATCTTCCTAAACAAAAAAATAATAATTGATTTTATATCTACAACGTGTACACGTTAATATATTAACAATTATCACGATAAGAATTCCTTGATTAGCTATATAAAAGAAAATCAGAAATGATAAATTTACTAAATCAAAATGGATAACAAAATGGCAACAAAGATTGAAAAATACGTCTACTCCCGTTAATAGTCAAACAAGGAACTCCTTAACAAAACTACAATAGTTTTTCTTACAAAAATCCCTCTCAAAATCGTACAACGCAGACGTATTACAATTCACCGACAATATTGAATAGAATCCGCATTAAATCAACACTAGCGAACACTAGACAAATTAATGAATGGAGTAATTTAAAAAAACTTAACACTTAATTTAATTAAGTCATACAATTAACTCGTAAACTAAAATTTATACAAAACAAAAATAAAATTGTGAAAATTCTCGCTACATTTGAAAAACAGCTGTTTAAGCAAAGAAAACAACCACAGCAACTTAAACACAATACACTCTATGAAAAGGGTTGTCTAACCACAGCAATACGTACGAAAAGCTTGAAACCTTCCTAAATGGATACCTCTTTATTTTTTGATGTTAGGGAGAGGGCGATTTTTTTTTAATAATTAAATGTACAACAATTATCGGAGGACATAAAGATTCATAAGGTTTTAAATGATTATTTTTTAATTTTTTAATGCATTTGTTTACCGCATTAAGAGATTAAAAATATTTCAAAAAAAACATTTTTTAAACACCACTGTAGGAAAGAGGAATGATTTTTTTTTTAAAGCTGCAAAAGAGATGAACTATGATTTTTTTTAGTTATAATTAAATTTCTTTACAAAGGAAGGATTCATATTGTTATAAGTAATTTGCTTTTTTAATTTTTTAATTATTAATATTTTTATCACATTATGAAGGGGGAAGGATTAGAAATATTTAAAATAATTAATCTTTTGCATTTTTTTTTTTTTTATTATTAAAGGAGAAGGATTAGAAATATACAAAAAAAAACACGACGGTGGGAAAGGGGAAATGATTTTTTTTTAATGTTGCGTTTTATTTTTAATCACTTGCATACCTTGGCAATTATAAACACATTGATTTGCCAAGACGTGAAAAAGTAATTTATATTTAAAACAACGAAGTTTTTTTGGCATAACTATTTGTGCGTACGTATTTGTGTTAAAATATTTATCGTTTTGTCAGCTGTCAATACAACCTAACTTTGCAACTTTGTAACCAATTACTTATTGTGATTTTCTATCTTGTTTCATTTTACCTTGTATATTTTTAGTGCCTCCTGTAGAGTTTTACATTAAAAACGAAATGTCGAAGTATTGATGTATGATTGCGTTTGAAAAAATTAAGTTGAGTACAATCCTGGAAAACTGATACGTTCTGTGAACGTGAAAATATTTTTGGATCGTGCACTTCATTCCGTCATGTCCGATGCCGCACATTGAAAAATCTTTTATGAGAGATTTTAAAGCCAATATCGACCGATATCGGACTCACCCTGTATATCTGGCTTTTCTTTTCAAACTGCCTTTATTTTTGAAAGGATTATATTTAGTATTATTTCCCTTATTGCTGAAAGCAGTTTGTTGTATTTAGAAATGATTTTATTTTTAAAAAATGCATATAGTTTTATTTTGCTTATCTATGTGAAAATTTTTATTTGTAGAATCGTAGAAAATAGCAGTAACATAGATTACATTACTACTAATAAAAAAAAAGAATGTCTTGCCTCCTTTGCAAAACAATTTAAATTTGTCTCTCCTTCGTCGTACCATCGTTATTCCCAACCTTTTTTGTCCCATCATACCGTAAAAACACGTGACTAATTAAGCCTTAAGACTCGAAGCGAGTCCGAGCAATGCCGATGACAATCTGCGCGATCCAAGATGAGTTTTTGTCGCCCAATCACTCAATTAAACCAGATCTTATCTGATGATGACTTATTCTCCGATACGTACAACATTGGAAATTTAAGATTAAACTTTTATCATGTATATATAAGTAATGGAAATATGCGGAAAAGTATATAACAAACGGGTAACAGAACTTTTTTTTTTTTTTCGAAGTTTGTGATGACTCTCCCTCGTTTAAAATGTCCCCGGTTAACCCGCACCAGGAAGGTCCCAACCACCTGTTTAAGAACTACACTATACACAACTTCGCTAATGGACGAACTCTCCTGGAATTTACATGACAATGGTATAAAAGAGGCGAAGGTGTGACCCGGTGTATTTTTGTCGTTTCTAAATTCTAATTTGCCTAATTGGGCGTGAAGAAACGTGCCGTTAGCTGTGAAGTGAATGAGTTTTTTTTTTTATTATTGTAGAAACGTGTTATACGATCTCTTGGGATAAAAATCATGTTGATGTTTTTATGGTTAAATGACAATAAAAATATTAGGATCACTATAACTCTCAAAACAATATTTACATGATACAGCAATAATATACTTCCGTCATTTCATTACTCTGACTACATTCTATATAGGTTAGGGATGTAATACGGGGTGTCTAGATATTCGCAAATGACCTACACGTGGCGTTAACCAAGTCGATCTTTCTGATTTTGATGAAATTTGATAGGAATGTAGAACACCGAAAAATATTTGATACGTATTTTTTTTTCAACGTCCCATGTTGGGTTCTAGGGGGTGTGTTCCATTATGTATAAACTATAAACATTAAATAAAGACGATATTATTATTATTATTATTATTATTATTAAAATGCCTAAATAATTAATCGTAAGAATGCCACTATGGCAGGGTCTCATGCTCCCTTATGCTTATACCAAGCATCTTTAGCATTTCTCACTTTCATCAGTATGGTGTGTCAAATGCTATTCTTGATTTCCCCCTAACGCATTGTAACGTACATGACGTTTGGACGGAGGTGTATTACATCCAACAAATACAGCAAATCATCAAAAACAGTCAAATCAGTTTATTAATAATTGTTATTATATTTACAACATTTCTTTTTTCCATTTTTGAATGTCAATGACAATTATTCATGTGCTCTTTTCAATTAGTTCATTTTACATTTAAATAAATTTTAGCTGGTATCACTTAACATTAAACCTTTTTTTTTTACTTCTCAAAAGAGGTGGGAGGCAGACATATCAGTTCTGGCCATTTTTGTCTTGTCTGTCTTTGCTACATGTGTGAAATATTAAGCTTATAACATCTGAGTAAGTATCAAGATTTTCCAATTGAGAATGTTGCTTATCTAATTTTATTATTTATTTTGTGCCTTAAGCAATGTATTTTTCATTATTGTGTCTTTTTCACAATTTTTACAATTGAGCACATGGTGATTGTCATTTCCATTTTAGGCTGTAAGGGCTGTAAGGGCTGTAAAGCTGTAAAAGCTGAAAGGCTGTAAGATTTATAAGATCTGTACGATTTATAACTTCATCGAGGCTCGAAATTCCATCTACGTCAAATCACAGGTGTATGTGATCCACAGTGATACGGATGTATCAAGAAATGTGAATAGCATATATATTCCATAAACACCGAGAATATAATTCTTTAAATCGACACTGTCCACAAAGCAAAGATGTGTAAGCTTTTGGTCTTCGTCATGTGCTGTCCAGTCTAGTCCCCATCATCGTTAATGCATGTTGCGTGCACCATCCATCATCGACAACTAGAAACCTTATTTCATTCCACCTAGAAGTATTTACAATTGAAGATTGCTGTACTCATTATCTCCGATCCTACCTGTAAGTGTGAATACACATGTTTATGTTGCGCCTATTTATATTTTTGCTTCGTAATGTAACTAATTCCACTTTAAATATTTTATGCCTCGATTTATTTAAATCAACTCATTTTTTTATTTTCCTTATTTGTGATAATTAACTTGAACCGGTAACAGCCTGTTTATGGTAACTGAAACAAATGTTATTATAATTAGGAATTTAAAATACTTTGAACTTTTCAACTTACATTTCATATTTCATATTCTTTTGTTGCATTATACAACTTTTTAATAATTATTAGCCTGCAATTGTATTGCAGCTGTTCATAACCTGACTTTTATGTCATTTCTATTTAGGCTTATGCATTTGTTTACGTTTGGTACGATTTCATACCAAGCATTTGGAGTTCATTTATCTATGCTTCAATTACCCTAAATTTACATTTACCTACTTGTTATCTGTTGTCACTGAATGCAAACATTTCCATTTTCATTATATTTAACTGTTATAATATTAAATTTTTTTTATACACTTTTATATATACACCATTTCTAATTTATTAAATTTACATTTAATGCTCTACCAGTTGTTGTTTGTCAATCTCCTGCTTACCTGACCACCCTGCTGCTAGTCACAGCTGGCGCCCTCACGGTTATAAATATCAACTAACGAACCCCCCAGCCGCTGGATTATGAGCAGCCGGACTCTGCGTACGTTTTTTTCTTTTTTGAATAAGTCGTAAGTACATCTCCTTCACCAAAGGGGTGTACGTCGCAGCATCACGAGTTTAGATGTACGCCCTCTAGGGGGGACACGTCAAGCTCTCACGATCAGCGACCGCAGCGTACTCCTTTCATTAAGGTATCTCATCTGTTCGTTCTTGTAATAAATTGCGAACTATTGAACTAACGAAGAAGCTACCATTTAATACTTTATTACGTTCATGTCGTCAATAATTCTACGAAATGTTTTCATGTTTTCTCCGATCTGCCTTTGTTAATGTTTCGAGCAAATTTTCACTGAAAATATTTTATTTTGTATAAGATTTAGTTAATGAATTGATTGTTTGATTTATTTAAATGTTCAGTTGTTTTAAATTAATTGTATGTTTTGCGTTCACTAGTTTTGTTTATGTTTTGAGATTTCGTCCGTTGGTGGACTGATCTCTGTGCGACTTCGCTGTACGCAGCGGTCGTGTTTTCCATTCAGTTCCTTGACAGATGCCGGCGTAAGTAGACGTAAATTTGTTATTGTTTGCTGCCATTTTGTAATTTCATATGATTTTGAGATTTGAATTCGCGTTTATTGATTTTTTCGTCCATCAAGGAACTCGTTTTTTAATAATTGTTATTATATTGTTGTGTACACAATTTAGATATAAGATCATTTATTATTTTTGTTCGGGAAGATATTTAGTTTCACGAGTTAATTTTTTTTCGTTTTTTAATTTTGTTGATTTGTAATTATTTATTAATCACCTCGGGTTGGGTGAATAGAAGCTTTGTGCTTGTATGTAAGTTTTTCTTTTGTAAATTTACTTGAATTATCTGCGTTTAATTTAGTTTGTTTTAATTTTGAAACCACGTGGATTGATTTGATATTAAAAGGATTATCTTCTTGAACAAATTTGTTCTTTTTGCTTTGATAAAGGATTTAGCATTGTCCTTTTGTAATTTAGAATCGAGCAGTTTTGATTTAGATCAGGACCCTTTGTCCACGGTTTTTTTTCTGCATAATTGTAATTAACAATTTTTTTTTTTTATATAATAAATTTTTAATTGTTTTTAACGTCATTCAAAATTTTGTTCTTTTATTTTTGTTTAAACCTTTTCAATTTTTGGGGTAACTAAAGTAAGTCATATTTCTTCTTTCACCCACTTTTTACTTTTCGTGATTAGTTTTAATTTGGTATCCCTGAGTTTAGTTGTTCTTTGCGCCCTTTTAAATTTTTATCCGTTGAGCTAGCTAATTTAATTTTAATTTTTGCATTTTCTTTGGTACATTCAGCCCAACGTGGGGCGCCAAATAAATATGCTGTGTACTGAATGTATCCGTTGTGCTAGCTAATTTAATTTTTCATTTTTATTAATTCATTTTGCAAGTTCATTTGGTACATTCCGTACACAGCATATACATAATATATATTCTTTCATGTTCATATTATCAGCAAAATTATTTATTGAACGTATGAAAAAATAATTACCATAACAAACATTATCAATGGAATAATGTGCAATGATTTGTTATAATAATGGAAACTAATTTATTTCATTAATGAATCTTATTATTACCAAATACAATATAAATATATATACCAGCAAAGAATAGTTCCGCTGGCGTACTATAGATGTCCCAGGTAGGCTGATTTTAGAAAAGTGTACGACCAAACAAATATTAAACGTGATCTGACGTGATTAAACGTAAGTGAAATTTTCCGTTGCACGAACGCGTAAAAATATAAGATAACCGAAGAGTCGGTGCGAGACGAATGAAAGTGGTTTAACTGCGCGCGCAGCGAAGTGGTAGAGCGTTTATTCAATGAATTGTCATTTGGCAAAATTATTATGAAATGAATATTAAAGGAGTCAAAACAAGTAACAGTATAGTAAATAAAACAAAAACCAAAACACACATATTGGCTCAATGGATTAATTTTTTTTAATGAAATTAAAACATATTTTTTTGTGTTAAAGCCAAGCTATACACACGGAATATTTGCTTTTATTTATTTCGTCAAGTGCCTATTAACTTTTTCATAGCACATATTATATCTTATTTACCACTTTTGATTTATTTGCAGTGATAAAATATTTTTGCTTTTAGTGGACTAATGGACATTTAAAATAATCTTTGTTTCTTGATATATAAATTTATGTTTTTTTTTTTTGCTAATTCTTGTCAATATATCCGCAGTTAACAGCGAAAGAATATTATCTTGCTAAAAACTGAAATAAAAATACCAGAAAACATTAAGAAAGTGTATCTATAAAGTATATAAATTTTTCTTTTTTTTTAAATTCACTCTCAGAAATACCATGATGTTTGAAAAACATAAGCTCATATCTGTTTCCAAAATTATTGTTTACTGTTTGCATAGGATAGTCGATGGCCTATCGAACAAGATTTTTTTTTTATCATTTTGCTTCAAATCTAACTCAAACTCAAAACATTACAGTTCAAGTTTCAATCGCAGCCCAGTAAACAAAATTCAAATCTTCCGCAATTATATTATATTAACTTCAACTTAAAGGTATTCAAATAACCATTAATGTAATACAAAATCGTAGGTAACTTCATGCTTTAATGTTGAAGTTCCTGAAAATAACTGCGCGAAATTTGAATTTGGTTTACTGGGAGGGGTCTTTACAAAGAAAAATAGGTAACATTGTTATTATCTGGTTGCACTTTTAAGGTATTTTCCTCAATTTTGTTTTAATCAAAGTGTACAAAGTACAAGTACGCTAGCATCGGGCATAAGCTTTTGTCGCTCTTGAACTTTTTCTGTTTCGTTGTTTGTAGAATCAATATAGAAAATATAATTGTTGGACATTATATTATTGTACATATTTTATAATGGTTAGAACTGTCAAACTATATATTTGTAACAAAAAAAAAAATGATAAAAAAATAGAAAAAAATGAGAGAATTAGCAAAATTCAAATTTCCCGCATTTATTTCTAGGAAAGATTTTTTTTCGTTCGCTGCTTTTAGGAAATCTCAGATTGCTTTTGGAAATGAGACATAATACTAGAAAATTTTATAGGTATGCAACCAAGTGCAAAGGCAAACTTTTTATAATAAATCATACAATTGGAATTTTTATAAATCATCAATAAAAATCATCGATTATAGTGTATCTCTGTTTAGTACGTTAATTAAATAGCGGTAAAGTATAATAGATGGATTCATAGAAGAATAACTCTCCAAACATACATTCATTCTGTAAAATAACTTGGATAAGTATAAACCGCAGCACTAACACCTAGCATCCGAACCTGAGACCATCCACTTGTTTATACGCCAGGGGGTAGAATTCATATTTGCCGCGATTATTTATAGTTACTGGCCAAGATTGTATTGTAATACAAAATCGTTGGTAATTCAGACTTGAATGTTTTAAGTTACCGAAAATTATGGAGGAAAATTTGAATTTTGCCAATAGGAATAGATTGATGATGAATTACCCACAGCTGTAATACTCAAAGTGCTATCATATCAAGTACATAGTTCGCTTGGTCCACTGGTCGTACGTCTCTTGTCCCGCCGCTTTTTAACTGCCACCGCGAAGAAGCTACAGTGAGGCCGCTCTATAGTACGCCAGCGGAACTATACGTCTTTGACCATATGTATACTAGTATTATATTTGTTATTACTTAATTAAAGATTAGAAATAATATTTTATCTTAACAATGACACATTCGTTCTGTCGATGAAACTTCACTCAATGACTGTAGAGTGTACTGATATCTCGTCCAGTATTTGTCACAGTGATAGTTTGTATACACCCAGCAGAAGATTCGTTATTTAATACTATCATACATTCGCAATTATGATGAGTGCGTTTGCGCGCCATCTCTATTTAGTTAGGTGTACATGCAACGATCGTATAATACATATTATAAGCACCTATTTAATATATAAACAGCATCATATATCTAATACATAATATACACGTTTCACATATGCGTTGTTATGTATTTAGTGTGGGCAGCGTGACCGAAACATTTCGAGTGCTGACGCGGAGCCGGCCGTATGTACGTATGTACAAACAGGCAGAGCACAGGGCCGGAGAGCCAGTAGTATACCGTGTATAGTAGCGCGTGATCAATATCTCTCTCTCCACGCCGAGCGGCCAGGAATATGCCGCCCTCCGCCCGACGTGAATACCACTCAGTCCCGCACTAAAATGATGTCGACGACGTCGTCACCGTCGCCGGCGTCTCCGGCAAAGTAGCGCCCACATCGTAGTCGATGTTCGCGACGCGACGCCTTCCCTTTATAGAATCGTCGTCCGCTTCGGTCGCGTTCGTGTTTCGCGGTATATCGTACGTATACTGCGTATATATAAGAAAGCGTCGTCGTCGCCGCAGAGTGGACGCCGGCTCCGTCGGGAGGCGATGCCTCCCAGTACCCGTACGCCGCGGGAAAGTGTTCTCTTCGGCAGTGAGATAATAGAGATTCGGGAGTGTCTCCTCTACAGTAGTGCCCGGATATAAAAAAAAATTATGAAGGGCGGATACAAATCCGGTGGTAATATATACGATTTAGGTGGGGGGATTGTCGTCAATTACTCTCGGATGTACTTGAAAACAATCCGTGGACAATGAATTTGAATGAATTATTTATCCCATGGATGAGAGTAAATGCAAAATATACTACTTTAACCGATTAAATTCGTAGAAACACAAAGCTATTTATCACTAAAACATATTGTGCCAAAGTATTTTGACAGGTGAACGTCAAAGTTTCAAAAGATTGATTGACATATATATATATATATATATATAGAGACATAAACGGTTATAACGGAGCCCGACCAATATACGAACGGATAGTTATTAAGCCCGGACCGACGTTGTTGAGCCCACTTTCGGGCTCAACAACGTATCTAGGTAAATTTTGGTCAGAGACATCATGTGAAGGCTTCAGGAACCTCTGGGCAAATTTTCGCCTCGGCTCATAATTGTACCCCTAATGCATTCTACATGCAGCAAAAACTGTAGCGGTATTAATCTAGATGGCGCACCAATGATTCATATATAAGCCTATAGACCCATCGGATGTTATTGAGCCCTTTGCATATTCCTCGATATTCACGTAATCTTGTGAAGCCCGATAACTTGGCAACAATGTTCTCTTGCTTTGTAACGCAAAATCAGGTTGAAAGGTTGTGTGCGATTATATTTTCTTTAAATGTTGCAAAATTATTAAAAAAGTTTACTTAAAATTTACGTAATTAGTAAATTGTAGCTTTTCACATAAACATTAAATTTATTGTGGAATTGAAACATAATTAAATTAAATATCCTTTAAGTATTTAAAATTTACTGCATTTTTTCCATAAGAAAAAATAACATCAAATATATCTAACAATCGATGAAATTAGCTAGTGGTGTGAAAGGCGAAATCATTTCAATATAACTTTAAAAATATTTATTCTATCTACAGTAGTTAATGATTATGAAACAAAACAAAAGGCATTTTCTATAAATAAAGGCTTTTTTTTTAAATTTATGGGTACAGTTAAGGTTGTCACACATTAGCCCATCATAGCACAGCACGGTGCTGTCAGAAACCAGGAGAGAATAAATATAAAGAAATGAACACGTGCCCACAATTCCAACACAGCACGGATCAGTGCGAACGGTACTGAAGTGGATTGTCAATGCCCGATCCCTCCCGTCACGCAACGAAACGTGCCGTGCTGTACCAGTCAAGTGAGGGTTCCGCCGGCCATCGCTGGCAGTCATCAAATTACCCGCCATGTGCAGGCGCGTGCATCTTTTGCAGTATCTTGCGCCTGCTGGTAAAAGTTAGAAGACGCAACATAATTTGTTAAAGGGGATGAAGAATAATTACTTTACTTGGTTCAAAAAATACCAATTTAGTTTTGAAAATTTAAAATCAGGTAACATTTTAAAATACTGAAAAAATTTCGTTCCATCCTCCTCCAAATCATTAAGCAAATTATAAAATTCCCTAGATTCGATCTTTTTTGGTTAATGGAATGAATCCGTCTGCTTTTTTCTTTTACTTTTTTCTTCTTCTGTTAATAGTAATGTGATTACTACTACCATCTGAACTGCTGCATCACACAAATTGAATTTGATCGTTGGTCTCCACCGCAATAATTTGCGATCCCACTTTCTATCGCGCTGGTTAACTGTGACGACTAATGTGCGACAACCTCTTATTTGAAATTTCTATGTTCTAAAAATTCACCAAAATGGTATTTAAAGAAGGGCAACGTTTTTGATGTCGTGTTTTAGAATAAATAAACATTGTTATGGATTCAAGTATTTCGCACGAGTTAGAAAAATTGGTTCAATATATTTTTCTTTTCAAATAATTTAAGTATTGTGAAATCAATTAAAATTTTCGAATATTGCAAAAACAAAAATTTACGATATATCTTTCAATATTGTTTTTAATTTTTTGACCAAAACAATTGAACATTTAACTAATTAAAGTTGTCTGTAGATTTTTTATATCAGGATAAATTCTGAAATAACCTTTAAAAAATAAATAGTGTATCTAAATCTAAGATAATTATTGTTTTAATTTTTTTTTTGATTATATATCGTTTATGAAGGTAGTAATTTGAAAATAATTATTACGGAAATAATATCCTAACAATCCCATTTTTTCCGTAATTATTAAAAGTATAATTACTTAAAGAAAGATGTAAAACCCTCCAGCTCTTAATTTAATTGATAATTTACAATTCAAATTTTTAATTATTATTATTTTGGATTCTAGCTCTAAACCTCTGCTCGAGCAATTTACTTCACTGATATTATTATATATTATATATAACACTTTGTTTTGAAGAAAGCATCTTTTTTCATGATTTACTAGGACCACCACTCAATTTCTTTAAAAAAATGTGTTTTCCTGATCATATTTTTTTTTCCTTTCTTTTCTTGATTTTAGGTACTTTTTATAAAATATTAAATGTATAACGACGTTTCGCTCTTATTACAAAAGCTTTTTTAAAACATGTAAAAATATAAATATTTTTTTTGTTTAATAAATGACAAAATCATAATTGTTTTGTTTACTATAAATTTTCAATACATCTTTTTGTTTAATTACAGATTGTGCTTCATAATCAATATCTTGAAACACAATCAACATTTGATTATTAATTAAATATGAAAATATTATTAAATTTTGTAATTGAATAGATTTCTAAAAAATATTATTGTATTTAGATATATTAATTATAAAATGAAGTTATATAGTTTTATGAAGTATTGTATGTCTGTTTCATCATTAACTGCGCTTCATTTTCGATTATAAATTTGAATCATTCTAGTATATAACGTATTTTAAATTTTTCTGTGTTTAAAATTTTATATTTTTAAAATCAATTAATACTTCACAAAACTAAATAATCTTAGTTTTATGACTAAATTACAATATTAATTGTTTTCCACATTTAGTTAATAATAAATAATCAAATCAACATACTAGATTGAAGCGCAATCTGTAAATAAAATAAAAAGATATATTAAAAATTTATAGTAAATAAACAATTATGATTTTATCATTATATTACACTAAAAAATATTAACTTATATATAAGTATATTTATATAGTATATATTTAACATTACCCCATTAAAATTGATACTTTTACATGTCTTTATCATTTAAAAAAAGCTTTTTAATAAAAGCGAAACGTTGTTATATATTTCTAATTTTTTTAAAAAAGGACCTCAAAACCAAGAAAAAAGAAAGAAAAACCACTCATTTTCGTAAATTATTATTTAATTTTGAAACGTATCTGTTCTAAAAAATGTAATAAGGGCTAAGGAACAAGGGAAAAACATACTGGCATCGGTTTTGTCATAAATATTAGTGTGCAACACCGCGGGCTCAACAAAACCGAGCATCATCTATATTACATACACCCCGGGCTTTGAAATGTATGTTTATATTTGCAGGGTCAACAACTAGCCATTCATATAGTGGCTTCACAACATACT
>RXPK01004203.1:0-101822 GCA_004143645.1 Protaetia brevitarsis
TATTCCGCCCTAATCTGCGTGTAAAAAGTCCGAGAAAGAGGAAATTGACAGGGTGTAACTAATCTTAAAATCTAAGGGATGCCAAACTGAAACAGTATAATCGCTATGGTCCTTTTACGATAACTCAATAAAGCAATAACATTTTATTGGTCCCAGTTGCCTCTGTGTAACGTTTTGCCATAACCTGAAGAGGCATTCCAACATGCTACCAATCCTGAACTAGGTGATAACGCACTATAAAAACGAAATACGTATATGACTTGAGTGATTTGGCAGATTAACACTTTAATTAACACTTTCTAATTATTATTATTTTGCGATGAGGAATGCTGTAATGCTGCATTCACATAGAAAAACATTTTTCCTAATTTGATGTTACAATATGTGAAAAATTAAATCATAAATGCTCTAAGTAAGTACTATAAATGACCATTAATGGTTTTACAAGGCAAACTCCATTTTCAAAATCTTGTCCTGACAACATATTGTCCAATTAGAGTTATCATAGTTCTGAAATAATACCTCTAGGGGTTTCCGATCATGATGCACAAATTCTTAAATTTTCAGAGAATGTAAATTCGGAAAATAGGCATACAGTAACTTGTCGTCAGTTTTGTGACCGCAATATAGATTTATTAAATCGCGCTTTAAGTGAAGAGACGTGGGCAGATGTTTTCTCCGCTGGCACAGCTAATGCGAAGGCTAATGCTTTCCAATCAACTTTCATGTATCACTTAAATAACTGCATACCAATAACAGCAAAAACGGAAAAACAACCAAAGGACAAATTCTGGTCATCGCCAAAATTGAAAATTGAAAAACAAATTCTATTACAATTACATAGTGATCTGAGAAACAATCCCACCGATTTTAATAAACTTAGCTACAATACTCAAAAACTAAAATATAATTCTCTATTAATTGAGAGTAAACGTGAATATAATCGTCAACACATAATTAATTCCAATAACTTAAATAAAGCAGTCTGGGATATTGTTAATAACGAGACAGGTCGAACCACAACAAAACGTCACTCTGAAATTAATGTCAACGAAATGAATAATTTTTTTGTAAACTTTGCTGAAGAAATTGTTAGTAAACTTCCAATTAATAGAAGTACAGATAATAAGGTTGATAAATATGAATGCACTATATTTCTTCAACCAATTTCTGATGGGGATATACTTCGAATTATACAAAAACTAAAAAACAAGAAAACCCTAGATATTTATGATATATCCACAAATCTTATAAACGGATGTGCTATAAACATTTGTAAACCGTTTGCTGACATTATTAATACGTGTTTTGTGGGGGAAGTTTTCCGGACGTTTTTAAGGCGGCTAGAGTTTGCCCTATTCATAAAGCAGGTGACGAAAATTTGCCCGAAAATTATAGACAAATACATATACATCCCAGTTTTTCAAAAATAATAGAGTACGCGATTTTAAGTCAATTTAATCACTACATTGAAACTCATAATATTCTCAATATGAACTAATATGGATTTAGGAAAGGTAGACGAACATTTGATGCCATCATGACTCTAGTGGACAATATCCCAGACGCGTTTGAAAGCCGTGAAAATTGCATTGGTATATTCACAGACTTATCTAAAGCATTTGACTGCGTCTGTCCAAAAAAACTAATATCTAAACTTGAATCTTATGGAGTCAGAGGAGTAGCTAGTAATTTAATAAAATCATATCTATCTAATAGAACACAAATTGTATCTCTGTGTAATCGAGTAAGTAATCCCTTAGTAATTAAACGTCGGGTTCCACAGGGATCCATATTGAGCCCTTTTTTGTTCATACTATATGTTAACGATCTACCAATACATATGAGTACTTTAAATAACATGATACTAACAACAATGTATGCTGATGACACAAACTTCACCCTTCGTACTAGCATTAATCATAATAGTGATAAAACTATCGGCAATCAAATTATTTCCCATTCTCAATCTTGGTTTAATGCTAACGATCTTTTTATCAACACAGACAAAACCAAAATATGTACATTTTCGCTTAGAGAGAAAACTAATTTTAGTAATATAAAATTTTTAGGTATCTATCTTGATACTAAACTTTCTTGGATTCCACAGATTGATAACATTTGTTCTCGGCTAAGTAGTATAGTTTATGCAATTCGAAAAACAGCAGCTTTTGTTGACAATAATGTGGCGTATAAAGTATATTTTGGTTTATTTCATTCTGTCCTTTCATATGGATACTAGCATTGGGAAATGCTCTCACTAGCAACTGCAAAGGGTATTTTACAATACAAAAAGCAGCAGTACGTAGCATATTTCAGGCGAGATTTGACGATCACTGTAAGCCTATATTTCGTAATCTTAAAATTATGACACTGTTTTCTTTAATAGTTTATGAAAACTTAATATACATTAGAGATAATATCCATAAGCTGTCGCTACATCGAGACATCCATGATAACAACACAAGAGGTAAAGACAAGATAATGGAACATAGATATCGTACAAATAAATCGGGGGTTATAGGTATAGCACTATATAATGCCATGCCCCAAAGTTTAGTGAATTTGCCGAGTCCCAAATTTAAAACCGAATTAAAAGAAATTTTAATAGATATGTGCTTATACAGCTTGATGAGTTTGAGGAGAAATTTGTGATCTAGCAGTGCAGGCAATCGCAGAGCTGACAATTTTAATGTGTACTGTGAATTATTGTATTTGTGTATTTATGTCATTTATTGTATTGACGGGTCCATAAACTTTTTGTTTAACGGACGAATAAATTACTTACTTAATTATATCGATTCCATAACAATTAAATTGTTCCTACTCTAACTAAGTAATTTCCCTACGATTGTTAATAATAATAACAACAAAAATACAATACAATAGACTATGTGAATACTGCCTTATCTAAACCACGCTAAACCAAAAATGTGATTAGTTCACATAATCGCGAGTCTACTGTAAATCGGTCAGCTATCACTTGTTATTATATTTGCGCCCAGTGAAAGACTTTAATTATCTCCTGGATTCGCCAAGGAGTTAAGAGAAAACTAGGAAACCAGGACCTGGAATATCCCACACCTTGTTACTGATAGATTGGCAAAATATTATCAAGAGGTAGCTTCACATCCCCAGCTTACGACAGACTTGCCCTCTTCAGGTGGCACAATTTGTAATTGAAACAAGATAGACCAGCGTAATCATCTAAAAACAAACAAAACAATAGCAGTATCTGTGTTCTAATAATCAACAATAACTTAGTAATTAAAATAGAAATTTACATTTTAAATATTTATTTATATACCCCAATCACGTGTCGCGCCCTCGCCAGCTTAACCCTTTAGTTAATAACCCTAACTTCAGTAAGCGACCGCCACTGATCAGTGAGTGGACATTCGAATAAAACATTCCTCGCTATATGCACCCCACCACATTCACAATGCGAGTCATTAACCCTCCCAATTCTACATAAATATGATTTAAAATTACCGTGGGTCGTTAATTATTAATTTCTACTTCGTGATACCACAAATTAACCCTCACTTCCCTAAACCGTGTCAGGTTATCGATAAATTTCCTAGTCCGCTTCCCATTTAAAGTAATATCCCATCTATGCAGCCAATTATTATCGAGTTAATCCCTGAACACTTTTTTAAATACGCTAGCCGAAATTAACCCGTACCTAATTATCGCGCTATCCCCGTTAGACGCCGCCTCATTCGCTAACTGATCCGCCCTCTCATTGGCCATTGTACCCACGTGAGCCCTAGTCCAAAAAAAGGTCTATATCAGTGCGTCGTTAATGGGAAAGTGCGAACTCGTTTCAGAAGACCTTTATAGCAAATTAAAACCAGTGATGGTTGGTGCATACGTCACAGGCGGGGCCAATACGATGATTGAAATTCGTGTACTATTGTCCGAAATACGAACATGTTACGAACTTATACGAAGAAATTAGATCATCATCGTCATTAGCAGCCGCTGATTAAAACTAGGATCGTCGAGAATTATCCTAGAAATAGTAATATATATATCTGTTAGATCATGTTAACATAGTTACATATCAAAGTTATGTTTTTGTATAAAGTATAAAAAATATATCTACGCCACTGGATATATATATGTTATACAAGAGGCCGAGAGATAATTTACAGCCCCTTTGTGTGTTAGCTCGGCTAGTTTATATTTATATAACTGCAATAAAAAATTACACCACTGAAAAAGATATTTAGCCTGCGAGGTCAAGCAACTGCATACCTTTATAAAGAAGGCAGGTGCGAATATCTAGGTTTTAGCCAGATTGAAAGCGTGCAGCGACGCGCCCGTATGCCCTCCCGCCCGGCAACGCTCCATAATACATAGGAGAGCGCGAGATGCGGAGCAAAATATCTGAGTAGCGTACCCACCTTATTTATCGCGCAAATTTGCAAATATTTCTTTGTGATGGCGATGCGTTTCCTTCGATCAAGGATACCCCCCTTTTAAAATTTATGCATCCTGTTCTGTTTTATCTCAGTTTTCGCGGAACAATGAATAAAGACGCCATGGTGTGCGCACCATGTCTCACTCTTTCTCTCTCACTCACGCTACGCGCGCATGTGTGTGTGTGTGTGTGTGTGTGGTGTGTGTGTGTGTGATCATCTGTATACGCGTGTAATTGTCACCGTCAAACGAATAAAAAGAAAACCACCATAATTTACGCAACTTTTGCGGCATTTCTACAATTTCGGCCGTATTTTTAGCCCGGGCAGGAAGAGGCGCTGCGCTGCGGCGGCGAGAAAGAGCGAAAAAAAGTACTTTTTTAAATATATTACCCCCTTCGAATGGCGTTAAAATATGACTGGGAAATTTTTAAAAGAAAATTTTATCTCATCCATCTCGGGCCATCTTTTTATTTATTTAACATGCACCAGACACGAGAGGAGAGTCTTAAAGATTAATTTATTTAGACTAGTGAACTGTAACTTCATCCGTATTCCATCCATACCCGTATCTGCCGTGGTAAAGACGATTATTTGCTGCCGTCAATTAATTTGCAAGCAGTTTTCAAAAATAAAGAAAATTTCTGGCAAATTTTCGCTAGCAGTATATGATAAGAGGCGTTAGGGAATTTAAAAAATCCGACCGATTTGTTGTTAGATACTTGGGATATGGTGCGCGAGGGGGGTATAAAACTTTTTTGGACTAGGGCTCATTAACAATCGGACACAGATAAAAATACGGAGTTGAATCTAATACCGTTTTAACTCTTTTCCGGTGTTTCCTCGCGACCATCCGTTCAAGGAGCCTCCATTTCGGAGTTAAATGTTTTGCTACTAAACGGATGGAAGACAGAGGTAATTTTGCTTTTCATAGGGGAAAAAACATCTTTAACCGAGGCAACCTAATCCGTTAAGGACCAATTTGTCTCTCTTATGCAGTTTTATTATTTTACAATAAATGTAAAAGTTTCCGAAATGGAGAAATTTTAACTCCTACTGCTGTTATTAAAATGAATAACGGATGTTGTTTCCCCCATATGTATGCAATACTACTATCGTATCAGATAAAATTATCTCCGTTGCTAATGCAAGTAACTCCACTTGGAAATAATTACATCCGCAATAAACAAATGTTAACTCCGTTTCGGAATGTATTCCATCCTTTACACATGAATTTATTTCCGTTAAGAAGGTACCTGCCACAGAGAGAGAAGAAAATATCTCTCTAGTGAGAAGGTTTTTAACTCTATTTTTATGTTACCTAGCTCCATAGTAGCTAAGTTTAACATCATATTGGAATTAATCAATGAGGGCTGTGGACAGAAGCACCCTTGCTCAGTGCATTTATCCTATTATTTATCATTAAAAATGCATCAAAAATGTCGTCGAACCTCAAGTTCTTGAATTATTTTTGATATATTTCTAATGATTACTAGGATAGACACACTAAGCACGTCCTCTTCTGCGGTCACAGAGTAGCCGTCATTGGAATTGCTTTAATTTATCCATAATATAGTCGCTTCTTCGAGTTTGGTACCGACCGTGGGTTGAAGGCACGGCACAGTTGCAACACCACGGATTCAGCTAAGATAAACGTGCTTTTATTCAGGAGCTAACACCTAGAATGTAGTGGGGGCCAATTAAAAATTGGTACATCGTAGATTGAAAATTAAATAAGGATGCACAAGTTTCTTACCTGCTTTATCTACATCTGCCCTGGTGATGTTTGCTCCCATAACTCTTACCCATCTTTTACGGTTTTCGTACTTTACTCTGATGTGTATTTTATAAATTTCAGGTACAGTGCATTTCGCCATATCCTTCTCCATTCTCGAACTATTGCAAAGTGACTACGTCCAGACTTGTTGCACATGCGCTGCACTAATATCACTTTAATAAATGCGCATGCCCTATGCAAACTTGCAATTTTCAAATGTTTAGGGAAACAGTTACGATTTGGAGAACAAATGTTCCCAATCGGAGGTATCCTTTCCCTTTTTGGCGTTGAGGTATTAGAAATAGAAACATCTGTTAAGTAAACAAATTATCACCTCCGTGAAGGAGAAAATATAATGCAATGTTAGGGATATTTGTTCACATTTAGGGCTTAAATAAAAAAATAAAATCGTGTTAGAAAGCGGAGTAAATTCAATCTCTCCGTTTTGGTGGAGATTTTGTACAAAACCGAGGAAATACTTTCTGTTTTTAGCTATGGCAACTCCTTTTTGGAACAAAATATTTCCAAAACGGAGACTCCCTATTTCACTCCCTCAAATTTTTACCTGTGTAATGAGAGGGCGGATCAATTAGCGAAAGAGGCGGTATCTAGGGGAGATAGCTTGATTATTAGATTTGGGCTAATTTCGGCTAGTGTAGTTAAAAAAGCGTTTAGGGATAAACTTGATAATGATTGCAGAGTAGGTGGGATAATACCTTAAATGGGAGGTGGACTAGGAAATTTATCGGTAGCGTTACACGTTTTAGGGAAATGAGGGTTAATTTATCGTATCAGGCGGTAGAATTAATAACAGGTCACGGTAATTTTAAATCATTTTTATGTAGAATTGGTAGGGTTAATGATTCGCTTTGTGAGTGTGGTGGGGTAGATACAGCGGGGCATGTCTTATTTGAATGTCCACTCACTAATGAGTGGCGGTTGCGTACGGAGGTTAGGGCAATAGCTAGGGGGTTAAATTGGTCGCGACGCGAAACAGATATTAGAGATAATGAGTCGATCGAATGGTGGGAATTTTTTAGTAACGTTGCTAAAGAACTAGATAGGCTACGGCATGATATTTAGATAGTTAGTAGGGTAGCACGCTTATAAATGAATATTCTATGATCTTTAGTGGTCGGAATTGGTGTTAAACTATAAATATTTAAAATATAAATATTTATTTAATCACTCTTGGTTAGAATAATTAGGATTAAGTTATTATTAAGTATTAGAATAGGTACTGCTGTTGTTTTGTTTGTTTTTTAGGTCATTATCTTTCCTGTTCAACTTCTGAATGCGTGGAAAAGGGAGCAGCTACGCGAGAACGGCAAGGCTGTCGGAATTTGAGGAGACGTGGAGGCTGCTTCTTCGGCACTCAGAAGGATAATAATAATTTGTGGCTATCAGTAATAAGGTCTGGGACTTCTTCCAGATCCTCCCAGAGTAAGGTTTTTGCCATGGTTTTCCCTTACTCCGTGGCCATTGATTTTATATAAGTATATTATATATAATCAGTGTCCTTGGCGAATGCTGGGAGATAACGAAAGTCGTTCCATGGGCGCATTTAATAATAACTGATAGCTGACTGATTTACAGTAGACTCGCGATTATGTGAACTAATCACATTTTACATTTTTTATCATTTTTCAAAAGTAATATTCGTATGGGTCGCGAGGCTACTGTATTATATTTTTGTTATTAAAAATCATAGGGAAGTTATTCAGTTAGAGTAGGATCTTTTCAATTGTTATGGAACCCATATAGTACTTAGAATAGGTAGCCTCGTGTAGTACCTTTTCAGGTGGAGCACGGGGATAGGATGATTTGTAATAATTTAGTTTTCATAAATAAAGTATATGATAATTGTATTTCCAAATCAGAACAATCATTTTTAACCCCCACCCCACCATGCCAGAGATGCATAAGTAATGGTTGTTCTGATACATTAGAACTATGATCAGTTATGCATCCGCACCACCAAACTGCCACAACTGTCCTTAGCAAGATACAGAGGCTTGCGTGTTAAGAAATAATTGGAGCAATGAGGACTACTCACACATTTGGTGATAATGGGCGAAGCAAGAATGGGGTATTTCAAATGGCAAGAACCACCTTTAGGATATGAGATGAGACCACATGATTTCGACATATCTTTCTAACAGAAATGTTCAGGAAAATATCTAATATTTAGCGTACAAAATTTCAAAACTTTGATCTATAGTCATTTCAGTGATAGATTCAATGTGTAACTTATGTCCGAAGAGTGTTTTTGGGCATTCATAGCGCCCAGAAAAATTTTAGATTAATATAATTAGATGTAGAGTTAGTTATAGTTCAAAAAAAAAAAAATAATAATAATAACAATCACCTCAGAAACATCGTGAAATTTACTGAAAATTTCACCCGCAAATATTACCAACTTAGGCAGACCATAACGTTTCCGTTCCAAGAGTTCACCTCATCCGCACTTCCATAAATAATGGAAACGAGACACTAAAGCCATGTCATGCAGTGGTAAAATTCATTTAATAATTGAAGACCCGGGATATATATATTATTCGGGCCGGCTTTAAAACCGTAGCAACACGGGGTTATTATAGTCGTTGTTGTACGGGAGCACTTCGGGCAGGCGTTAATTTTTCGAAATTTTCACGTCTGTATATGCGGCATGTTCCTTTTTTTTTTTTTTTTTTTTTGGAGGTCGTTGTCGAAATTGATAAAAATTGCAACCCGTAATTCCGTCGTCGGCTGACAGCAGTTAATTGAAAATTTATCATAAATCATGGAGGAGTGAACGTCAGATTATTAAGGGGTGGGTTTTACTGCTAGTAGACCTTATATTGACACTAATTTTATCGGACATCCGAAACGCAGGTGCGGCCTGTCCGGTTGACTAAAGTGAAACTGGACATTAAAACATTGTGTTATGCTTGTTAACTATAATGTACTTAGATATATGTATAATATAAGATACACAGTTAACGAGCAGGGCTAAATATCCCTGGAACATCATCATAAAAATTAACAACAATGTCTCGGAGAACGGTTTTCGTTAGTGGCCATACAAATGAAAATGTGAAATTACCTATTAAAGTTTCACCTTTGGTTTATTTCGTATCATACATACATATCAAATAATTAAATAGCTAGTTGTGTATTATTAAAGGCAAACGTTATACACTGTAAAAAAAAGTTGCAGTAAAAATCGTTGGTAACAAAGTTGCCTACAATTTTACAGGTAAATTTGCTTCATAAGGATGGGTTTTTCAAAGATTGTACTGTAAAATTCGTATGCAATATTTATATGAACTCTATATTTACCGAACACTGAAATAATTTTCATATGTATTTTTATAAAGAGAGCAAGCAACTTACCTAATTCTTTTATAGCACCTAATAGGTCATACTGAATCGCTCAATCAGGGATCAAGAATGAACACGCTTACGCGAAACCTACGATTGTTTGCGAAGTACATGATATCATTGAGCCAATAATAAGTTCGACAAACGAATAGAATTACCTACGCGCACAGGTAAATAATAAAATAACCAATCACATTGCGGCGTATGAATTTCGTATTTTCCATGATATCTATAGTTTTACCCGAAAATTCAAGTAAAAACAATAAATATAAAGATCCTCATATTTTCACAGCAAAATTAATAGTTCACTAGTAAAATTACTTTTAAAGTGCACTAAATACCCCAAAAAAATGTCAATTACACTTTTAAGTAACACTTTTAAGTAAATTTTGAGAGTAAATACAAAATTGTACAGGTTTTTTTCTGTATTTTCCTTTTGAATTTTTGTTACATCTTAAACTTACATGAAAAAGCTATAAATTTTACCGAAATTTCTTTTTCCATGTTAAATATCCTAGAAAAAAACATGTAAAACATAATTTACCTGATTTACCATGGCAAAATTACTTTAATATTTTTTTACAGTGTAGGGTATTGCCAATAAAAAATAATTTTATCTCATACGAAAAGAACACAAACAAATTGGAAATCAAACAAAACCAGTTAAATGTAATTAAAAAATAAAACTTTAAAGTGAAAAGTAATATCTTTTGTTCGAATAAATTACCTTAACAGCAAAAAAAATATTTGTTGGATATATCATATCAAGTACTTACACCGAGAAAAAAAGATGTGATGATTCAACCAATAATTGGTTCACTCAACAAATTTTTGTAGTTAAATATGCTCAAACCACCGGAATGTTTAAATCAATTACGCAAAATTAGTTGCACTAATGTTTTGAATCAATCTACAATTGTGGTTCAACCAATAATCTTAATGCTGAATAAAATAAACGCACAATGCATTCAGTTAACTAATTTTGTTGTTCCACTGACGGTTAAAGCAAATAATTGTTTGAATTAGTGATTGTAAATTTGCCGATTTTTTCGTTTACCGGTTAGTCGGTAAACGAAAATGAAAAATACCGGTTTACGGGTAAATATCCCGTAATTTTTTTTTTTCATGTGTGACATTAATGGGGATTCCCCAAGAAAATAGGGTTAGAAGTTAGGCTAGAATAATACATATTTTACACAATCTTAAGGCATAATATTAGAATTTTGTAACAAATATTTGTATTTAGTAATTTAAACAGTTGTAAGAAGTAAAACAAAATATTTAAGGTTCAAATTTTAATGTTATTTTACAACAATGTTGCATTAATGTTCTCTCATAATTTGGTGTATTCAAAATTGCTATTAATTAAAATACGTGAAATGTTGTTCTTATATATTATTATTTTTAAATATTAAAAAATGAGACATTTACTTACTCTTTAAAAAAAACGATTTTAAACTTTTAAAAATCTTAAAATGCTCCAGAGCACAAATCACATATGCTAACTCAACTTTTTTCGAGAGATAAATAAAATCTACACAAAAAACCATAAAATAAGAGGATTGAAATTGCACTTGTTGATAAAAGCAGGTAGGCAAAGTGGGATGTTTTGCTTCCTACCGTCCTAGCAACGAATGAACATTAATCTTGCTTTTCTTTGCGTTGTTTTTCATTATCCATCTTGTTTCCATTCTTATTTTCTTTTAATTTCTACATGACCTTTTTTTCAATTTTTTGCTTTTTTGGTTGAGAATTTTTTGATTCCTTCTCTTTCTGACTAACTCGGTGAAATGGAGGTTATACGTTTCTAATCAAAAGTTTTTGTCAGTTTCTTTTCTATATTCTCTATTCTAGGGCATCACAGCGGTTCTCAATCTCAAGAAAGTTTAAATTAACATTAAATAAAAAACATCTCCCATAAAATTAATAAGTGGGTATATATATATTGTTACTTACACTTACCTGTTTCTTTTTTATTTTCAATGTCCCTTTAGACCTTTAAATACATATCTATAAACACAATATTTCGCAGATAAAAATTTCTGGTATGGATTTTTCATTTACCAAATTAAATTTACCGAACGTTTTTTGATCAATTTACCCGTTAACCGTTTACCGGTAAACCGGTATGCAATCCTTAGTTTGAATTAACATATATAATTCACCTAAAATATACGTTTTCTTTCAATGAGGTTACTGTTTTGCAATAAAATTTAAGTGTGCTGATTTAAACGAAAACTGGTTGAGTGAATGCAAAAAGTTCAAAATAATAATTTTTATTGTGCCAACATTTTCATTTCTCTCAGTGTACAATTTTCTTAAATAAACTATTTATTTTATACAAAGTCGGTACAGTTACAGATAAAGTAGTAATAGATTTATGTCAAAATTGTATTACAAAACTGTAAATCATCACATCACGATGTTCTAAACATATAATAGGAAAGTTTTCTGGCCTATAGTAGCAAATACATTAAACATATTCTACAAGTACGGAAATTGACGTGAAGATGGCGGTTCTCCTATTTCACTACGCGACTTTCCATATTTGATATAAGTTTTCGACTTGGCAGACACAGTTATCAAATATTTGTCTATTGCTTGCCAGATAAATATTTCTTAAGAACTGTTATCATCACAACAGTTGCCCGATTGCGTACGGTGGTCCTTGATTATATTACGATATTTTGCGAAAATGTAACTACACCAAACACCCGGGCGGTTTTAAAAAAAAATCGAATCTCCCGCTGGAGAATCACATTAATAATTTTTAGAACCATTCGGGCGTTAATAATGCGAATTGCCGTGCTAAATTTACAACGCTTAATCGTGTTTATGAGTTTTAAGTCGGGCGTTGCGATGGGGAAAGAATAATTGAACCGTTACCTTATTGCTCCAGCTACCGCGACAACTAACGCCGATGTACACTGGCTACCATCTGTAAAGTGATGCGTTAGGTATTGATTTATCCCTCGTAGTAGAAATCTCTCCCGAGCCGTTCAGGCTAACTGTGTGCGGCTCGAACCCCCCTTCATTTCGCCATTAGGTAGGGAAGAAACTACTCCAAAATAGGAGTGTAGAGGTGCATAAATTTATTGGCGGGAGCATTATGCGCGCTGGGTTCAAACTGTTTACATAGGTAATCGTGAATGCGCAAAACCTATCTCCTCTCGGTCCCTCCGTCCCCCTCCCCCTCCTCAACGCTGCCGCCACCTTCTCGTATGTCCCAAAAAAAAAGGGCAAAGGAAAAGAGTGCACCCACCACAGTCGGGAAAATAAAAGGAAGGAACGACCTCGCTCACCCTCCATAACCCCTCTAAACTCCACCCCCAGTAACTCGCTAGATTTATTTACATAGCACCCCTTCGCTGTATAGACACGCTATAAACACGAATATCCACGTTGGTGTTTGCAATTTATATGTAATATTGCGAGTTACATCATATAAAAATATTTACGCGCAACTCGAACTTATCTTCCGCATCGCCAGCGTGTGTATTCCTGGGGCGGTTTGATAATTTTTTTTTTCTTGTAAAACCTTACCCGAACGATAATAATATCTTTGTTGGGCAAGGAGAAAAATAATTAACTAATTGAAACGAGGAAGATTTTTCTTACCGAGTAAAACTTATTTTTTATGAGTCTGGGGCAATTAAAATTGATTGCAGTTAGTATTTGACCAAATGGTTACTTCCTTTTACTTTTTTTTTTCGTTTTGCATTCTATACACTATATTAATTTTGATTTAAACCATTAGCGCAGGGAATCGGCCTAATAATTCCCATCACTATACGAAGTGTCTACCCTCGAATATGTCAATTATCAAAACTAGGTTGAAGGGAATATTATTAGCGAATCTAAAATGGAATTATGGGCTACATTTAAATGAAATTGTCAATAATATACTAGATTTACTGGATATAAAATGATATATATATAATTAGACAGTCCATATGTCCATAATCAACATTAGATAATTCTGCTCTACAGAGACGATATGATAATTTCTAAACTATACCAAACCAAAAGAATACCTATCATGATGTCCTGTTTTATCTGCAGTAGATACAAATGGTCTCAACCTGTATATCTCCATCATTAAGTAGAAGTAATAAAAAAACAAAACAAGGAGACTTATCCTAGGTTATTAGCATAAAAAGTGTGCAATTTTAATTAATTAAATGTGAAATAACTCGAAAGCGATATTTAAAACCACCACCGTCGCAATTTTACAAATTTGTCTTGTTGTTTTCTTTCACACTTCATCTGCAAGCAAAAGGATATAAAAGTTACACGATACTAACATGGAGCGTCATTCGAATGTAATTGTTCCTTTAGAGCTCTTTCACTTAAAAATTAAGTTTGCAACGATTGTTTCCAAAACAAAAAGAAAAGAAAAAGTTAATTACAAAACTTAAATCAAAAAACTGCTATAGATTCTAAATTACAATAGGACAATGCTAAATCCTATATCAAAGCAAAAAACAAATTTGTTCAAGAAGATAATCCTTTTTATAACAAATCAATCCACGTGGTTCAAAATTAAAACAAACTAAATGAATCGTGGACAATTAAATAAATTTACAAAAGAAAATTTAAATACAAGCACATGCTTCTATTCACCCAACCCGAGGTGTTAATAATTAAATACAAATCAGCAAAATTAAAAACGAAAAATTAACTCTTTTAACTAAAATATCTTCCCGAACAAAAATAATAAATGATCTTATATCTAAATTGTGTACACAACAGCATAATAACAATTATTATCAAGCGAGTTCCTTGATGAACGAAATAAAATCAATAAACGCGAATTCAAATCTCAAAATCAAATCAAATAACAAAATGGCAGCAAACAATATAAAATTGCAACTACTCACGCTTGCGTCTATCTCGGAACTGAGTGACAATCTCGACCGCTGCATACAGCGAAGTCGCACAGAGATCAGTCCGCCAACGGACGAAATCTCAGAATATAATAACATAAACAATACCCAGCGAACGCAAAATATACAATGAATGAAACTAATTTAAAACAACTGACCATTTAAATAAATAAATTAAACAAACAATTCATTAACTAAATCTTATACAAAAATAAACATTTGAATTTGCAAAAACCGGGGCGCCAGTCCACAGCAATACGTTACATACTTTGTAAAAAATTATAGCAATTTTACCATTTGGTAAATATAATAACTATATATATGTAATAACGTTATGAATTTACTAGAATAAAACAATGTAACTTTAACTTTCCTTTTTTTTTCGGAAATTTAACATGGTAAAAGAGGATTCGGTAAAATTTATAGTTTTGCATGTAAATTTTGTGCTTATTACTAAAATTTGTATGAACAAACTTTTCGGGTAGGTACTTACTATTACACATTGAATATAATTTTGCTAACGAATGTTATTTTTATTTGAATTTTCTAACAGAACTACCCTTAAAACTCATACGCTAAAACGTGATTATATCACGCGGTTATGTAGCTGCGGTGAATCACAAACAATCGCAAGTTAGTGAGATTGGCGTGTTGATTCTTTTGTTTATCTTTTTAGGTAAGTTACATTTATAAATGCACATCGCAATATTTTTTTTTAGGTCTAACTACTAATAATAATATGAGATTATTTTTAATATGTTCGTATGACACGAGGCATGGTTAGAAAAGAATTAGTAAAAGAAAAGAAAGAGATATCGTGTTGGTTTTGCGGATTTTTGAAATAAAATTATTATTTCAACTTATTATTATACATTCATTGACGTTTCATTGTTTTCGGAAATATTAGAACCACAAAACAATTAGTAATTAGTTTACTAATGCTTAAATTACGAAAAAAAATAGATTTTATTTTTAAGAAATTTAACTGAATATAATTACAAAAAAAAATCAGGAAATAAGAGAATAGCAACTTAAACTTAGCAAATCACTCTTGACTAGCAATCTATAAATAGAATGGTTGGAAATAGATTTAATTTCAATTGGAAGTTTATTAAAGTATAGCTTGCAGCCCATAAAACTCAATTTCTTTTGGAAAAAAAAAAATGTAGAACTCTCTGAGGGTGATAGTAAAAGTGTGATGATAAAACTTCATTGTTTTTAAATATCAAGCGACAAGAATTGCTCCCTTCTTGAAGAACAAACACGCGTTGAGCATTGGCAGAATTACCCCAGTGAATAAGCCCATATTTAAATCTAGAATAGAAATGGGGAAAATAAAAGGTTGTTAGGGGGACACCATCCTGCAAGACCACGTAAGTTAAGTAATCGCATAACATGCTTGAAAGAATTACATACAACATACTTCAAAGGGAACCTCGCGAACTGTAATCGCAGATTTGAATGAAACTTGTCAGTTTGGTAGACTCCATGGAGTGTTACTCAGGTCGCTTTTCATTGCTGCGGACTTCAACTTTAGGGGGTGCTAATTACCCTTGCAATTTGTCCCAATTTGGTTTTTTTTCTGAATAAACTTTTAAACGTAAGAGATAGAAAAAAAGTTTTCAATGGCGGACTTGTACCGTTTAGTCAGTCCTTTCGATTGGTATAGATATTTATATGCAGGGTGTTCCAATAAAACCGTGGAAATTGACGTATGTTGTGCTATTTTATCGAATTTCAGAAATCGGTTATAATGGCCTTTTTTATGATCAAATAGTCTATTAGAAAAGGTAATTTAAAAAGTTATACAGGGTGTCTACAAAAATATAAATTTTAGCATATTTCCTTATTCTAAGGAGATTACTCTGTATACTGTTATGTGGCTGCATTGTATATCGAAAATCAGTGTAAACTTATACCAGGCACTAGATGGTTATATGTGATAGTTTTCGAGTTATACGCGTTTGATGTATGTAAGATTATATTATCCCTATTCCTAAAGTTGAAGTTCGCAGCAATGGAAAGCGTCTTGAGTAACACTCCATGGAGTCTACAAACTGACAAAGTTTCATTAAAATCGATTTGATTTACGTTCGCGAGGTTCCTTGTCAGTCAGGATTTTTACACGGTACGTGTCGTGTGGCTAGTTGTGTCGCTTGTCGTATTGTGTGGTCGTATCACTCCGGTGTGGACCCTGCCTAAGATTATCGTTTGACACATTTAAATAAAATATTTTAAATAAGTACTCAAGAACTACCATCAGACTCGTTTAAGTATTCCTTAACAAATAGTACTTGGATAGCGGTAACGTCCAATCTATCATAATTTGTAAAAGCGACATTTGTCAATATTCAAATTACATATATAATGGTGGAAATTTTATTTCATGAAGCTTATTTACCTGTAAAATCGTAGGTGACTTTGTTAACCAACGATTTTACAAGCAATTTCATTAGTTTTTTTTTTTTACAGCGTATATACGCGTTCGAATGCATGCGCCAAACAATAGGCGAGATTCGGCAGGGCGCGCTGTATTATGGCCTCAGTTCAAAAACTACCGCAAGCAATTTTGTCAAGTCCCGATAACTAAACATGAGTCAGCTTTCCTTATGCGAGCACGTGTCGAGCATTTAATGCATCTGCACCATTTTTCAATTGCACAGAAGCGCCCACAAAACGGTCTAGCGATTTTTGCGGACACAAAACGTTCAACCCGGCAGCGGTGTCGAGTGCGACGGGACGGTGGGGGCGGATTCATTATAATAATATCGGCAAAAATTACGGTGAAAATTTACTAGAAACGGGCGTGAGATTTTTACGAAAATACATCAGGGCGGCTGTAATAAAGAATTATCGATTGGGACGCGGATTCTAGTTCAGCGGGCACGGTGCACACACACACACACAGAGAGAGACACAGACGCACAATAAATATATGGTCAGTGAGGTTACACTGTGGCGCGTTGGCGCTCTTTTTTGTTTTAAATGTTTGTTTTAATTGAATTGAACGTTGAAAAAATTATAGAATCCCCGTACGTCGCGTACAGCCGTTGAAATGCAAATAGACCCTATAATGCCTCGGCCTTCGAAATTAGTGATTAGTCATTCAAAAACTCATCAAGATATTAAACGACGCCGACGCTGGATTTTGAATTTTTTATCAAAAGAGCGGGCCCCAGTCGGCGATTGTGCATATTTACGTATTTATGTGCAAACCTGGCGGGCTATAACGCGCGATTAATTTTGTAGTAAATAGGAAGGCTGGAAGATTTGAATTTCACATCCATTTATGGGAAATAACGTACATTTGTAACGTTTTCGGCTATTACAAAAACCTTTTGCCAATTTGCGCGCCGACGTCTATGGCGTTAAATTTTCAAAATACGCGACACCCAAAATCCACCCAGGACTTAAAGCAAAAGATTAAAGGATGGTAGGTAAATGATTTAATGATCTGTAGCTATTTTCATATGTGGACATGATGAAAACTGCATATTATGCAATTTTTTTTTTAACCAAAATCCATTTTCATAACAAAACACAGAATTGCAACGGAAGTTGCCATCATTTAATTCAGCCGAGCAAATATGACGTAAATTACACTGTATAAAATATCTGTGCAAAATGTACATGTACACTTCTCGCAGGAAAATCGGGAGAACCAGCAATCGTCAATCTAAAATTTCTTGGGTGTAAATGCAGTTTTTAGAGGATATATTCACTTATCAAAGCCATAATCGCATAAGTATATAGAGAGAAAAGGTTATATGTAGATAAACAAATCGGAGTTTTCGGTGGCGCGTTTCTTTAGAAATACCGAATACGGAAATATTCATGCAAAAAAAGATTCATAACAAAAAAAGGCTCTTAAATAGGCGGCTTCATTTAGAAATATAGTATATGATTTTAACTTGTTTGATGCATATTGCAGAGATAATTGTTTTTTAGGAAAAGAATGGTTAATGGGTTTTAAAATTATATTACTTGTTAGTGCTATTTTGATATTAGTTACTTACGTTAACAATGAACAATATGTCAATCAGCCTCCTGACTTTTGGGACAATGTAATTTTTACAGATTTATTGCTTACACTATTATTGTTTAGTATTCTTAAATTATTATTGTTGTTTAGTATTCTTAAATATTGTATTACTTTAATGTTTTCGTCTATTAAAAAAAACACCAAAAACAGTTTTAAGATTTAAAACAATTAAGTTCGCAAAGAAATTACTTTTTTTGTATTAACTCTCCGTTTATTGTATTTTCAAGAAAAGTATCTTAGTTATCGCCTTTGTAATCCAATATTTTTATTCTATTTTATTGAAACACTTTTGGTCTGTAGCACAGCTCCAGGCAGTAGAAATGAGAAAATATTAAAAACAAATGAATCAAATCCAAAAACAAATATTTTAGCACTAACTGAGATTCACGAACAATATGCTTTTTACGATGTTTGTTATGTATGTAAATGCAATGATATTGTAAATAATTGTTAATAAACCTGTGTTACATAAAGTCACTTTGTAAACAGACCAAGCGTTGGCCATATTTGAAGAAAATAGAACGACATTGGATTACACAGACCATAGCTGCAATATGTTTCTTGAATATACAATAAACGCAGGGTTAATAAAATAAATAATTTCTTTGCGAACTTAATTGCTTCAAGAATTTTATAAATTAAAAAAATATTTACCAAAAATAATAAATAGTAACGTTACAATACAAAAATATATAGAATCTTACACAATTATCACTTTTCTTTCAGGAGGAACCTACTGGTGGTTTTACAGCTTTCCCAAAGGTGAAATTGTTGCAGGCGCAAGAACAACTACCATCACAATAAAAAAATTAACACTAAAATATATTAAAGAGGAGTATATTTCCATGAATTCTTGAAATCTCTTGATCTGAAGTTAAGCATTGAATATTCTTATAACCGAATTTCTAAATTATTCCAGTTTTGGAAGAATAATTGAATGAGAATTTAAGATGGAAATCTCATTATTAATATGAAGATATTTTGCTAAATTGTCGATCTGAAACTACAACATGTATCTATAAAGGGTAACAATAATTGTAGACGACTTTAAGCCACTATACCAAAGACTCTTCATTACTACTGGTCAAATGGTCAACATTGGGTTGACCAGTAGCACTGAAGGTCTTTGGTAAGGTGAAACATATGTATGCAAATATCAACCGAAATGTGACCTCATTCGACTTTTAAAATGCTTCACCCTTTGCAAACCCTTTGGTAGTCTTTAGAAGCTGCTATGAAGAGATTTTTGACACAATGCAATCCATTTATTTTGATATTTTACTAACTAACTAACGAAATATTATTCAAGCTGAAAATTTTACATGTTTTATAAGGTCCAGAAACAAAGCTATAATACTAGAATTTTTTTAAAAGTTATGCCTTTCATTCTTTTTCCAAAATTAACTTATATATCAAGAAGTTATCAGTATAGTGAGAACAATTACGCATTGTTATATAAAAGAACATTAGTTTTAAGTACACCTAACTTTAAACCATATTGATTTTGAAGGATCACACCATGACACACAAAATCGGTTTGGATTTGCAGCACTAATATATGTATTGATAAACTATCTGTTTATTATTTGCAATGCAATTTAAAAAAAGATTTTTGTTTCATAATAAACGTATATTTTGAGTAAAGATATTCCAATTATCAAACGGTTAAAAATAATTACTACCACAAGCTGACACACTAGTAAAATTACGTAATTGTTTACAGTGTATAGTCAGTTACTCCGCTGTCCATTTAATTTAACTTTCAACAAATATAAATTGCATTTTCCCCGAATTCGTATCGCCACTATTGTTATCCATAGAAGCAGAATGCTGCGCCATTAATTATTGCATTAAAACTATTATGGTCGATAGGGAACAAAAAAAAATACACCAAGGTACCTACGTTAACAGACTTGTTTCATTTACACTTGTATCGCGAGCTCCGTTATCATTGAAAGCGTCACTCCTTTAGACGATATACACGTTGTATTAATTCATTAACATCGTTCCTAAACAATTTGCCACGGGATCATGTTTTAAACAGAAGCTTAAATCAATAGCGCTCCAGTATTTAGTCCTACACTAGACTCACTTATCTTGTATACCCTTGGGCGGAATTCTGGTTTCAAATTTCTTTTTACCTGTCAAATGTGAACCTCAAGGATTTTCAGAAAGGGGTTTCTGCCCGGGCATACTTTTAATAATAAATTTAATATGTTAGGAAGTAAAGAGAATTAACTTCTGGAATGTCGACGAAAGAAGTAAAGTCTGCCCTGGGGCTAGGAAGAAGCAAGAAAAAAAGACGTAATATCCAAGATGATATTGCGGGGCAGAAAAAAACTTACCACCATTACCACACCAAAAGATGGCAACTAGTTGTAGATAGGAAATATCTTTTAATATATTCCTCTTGTTCAAATGATACTGCTCTTTTTTTTTTTGAAAAAAAAAGGATGTGATTTAATACGGCTTCTGAGGTTTTTTACAAAACAATACGAGGAGATTACAAGGACGTCTAGTTATCGAGGAAAAAAGTATCCTTTGTGTTAGCGTAATATTTTAAAAATCCGACCCTCTTCTGTTTTTCCGGGTTTTAACGCCCACTTTTTTTTTTGCTGGTTACGCGTATAGGGGGGGCCATATGCAAAAGCTGGACCGCGGGGACTTATTACCCTACCATTTTTTCCCCATCTTTCGAAAATGTTTGTTTTTTATTCTTTGGTAGAACGGAGGTTTTTTTTATGATTTGGCAATACTCTGGCATATGTTTTCTTTTAGTAAAAATTTCATTAAACCGAGTGTAAATAATATCGAAGAGGGAATATCTGAATAGTTTTCGTTTTAGGAAAAAAAATGCTTTTGAGCAAATCTATTTTGTAGGATTTAAAATTATGCACTATAAACATTATGTAAAACCCTTATCGAATTTTTGAATCGTGTTTTTATGTAAATTACTATACTATGTTCACAAATTTATCTCTTAGAGTCTCAGCTCCTTCTAAATGATAGAAAACCCGATCCCAAATCGTCTCTAAATACGATCCATCTTCATTTATTGGGCGCAACGAATTCTAGTATATTATTTTCCGTAGTACGTTTTATTGTTTTCCTTTATTAAATGATTTCTCGAATAAGATGTTATGGTTTTCTCTATCTGTATGTTATTTATATTATCTGTAGGTATATTATTTCTTTAATGTTTTGTTTTTGCGCTTTTGTTTTGCATTCTTCTTTTGGTTGCGTAGTTTTACTGTTTTTAATGCTATATTGTGTTGAGCTACCGAATGTAATATTCTCATAATAATAACAATGTAGTTATGTTTACGTTTCATGCGTACAATGTGCAATTAATCAAAATATCACTTTAGCATATTATAAACAAAACAACTTACAAATAAATAAACACACACAACAGAACGTGTAGATTATAGATGATACATATAAAGTGTGTATAAAGATTCTTGTTGAAGTACTAAAACAAGGACGGCAGAAATTACAACACAATACAAAAATAACTTAATTGATACAACGAATGTGGAAGGAAAAAACAAGGCTTAAAGGTTGGAATGGGGCACTTATTTGCAATATTTACAAGAAACGTAATGCTAAAATTACAAATAAATTAAACCTTCACGCACAGCATGCAAAATATTTCAGCCCCGGATATGCTTTTTATTGGCTTCAAATAGACAAAGATATATAAGAAACGCTAGTAAAATTAGAAATTAAGAAGAACACACAATAAATCTACACTGAGAAAAAAGATTCCTCAAAGAATACGTATTTCTTTGTGGAAAAAATATTTTACGTAAAGAAACTTTATTCGAATTAAATATTAGGAATAATGTTACTGTTTTCTTTGAAGAGACTAAACTATTTCTTCAAAATAATAGTTTTTATTCAAGTAAATTAGCTTATCAAAAAAAAAATTACTGTTTGGATATATTTTCTGATCAATTTGTTAAAATTTGTAATTTCATATTCATGGAAAAAATCTATGAAGGTGAAACCTTACCATGGACAACAGCTAGAGTCTGTATATGATACGAGGCGCTATTTAAAAGAATAATTTATTTGGATTAACGAGAAAGAAATCCTTTTCTCAGTGTATTGGATAAATGCCTAAAACTTTTTTGTAACATATTTGCAAGCTCACTCATGGAACTGAAGAAGCGGATATTCTCGCGTGAAGAACTGTTGCACTTCGATGCTCAAAACCTGGTTTCTGGTTGCACAACAAAAAGTGGCGTAATGACAGCTATGCCTCTCAGATTTTGGCGTATGGATCAGCAAGGCTGAGGGAAGGTCTGCTACATTGCATAATAGAATACGCATCCATCTCGCCATTTCGTTCTGATTATTCTAGAGGAATAGATTTCCCTCGCAATATTGACCGAGAACTTTTAGATATCGGTTCCATATGTCCAATACGGTGGTCTACAGACAATGACCGAATAAACACATCATCCAACCCTCTTATATTCCTCCTCGTGTGGGCGAACGGTAGCATGACTAACACAATGATATGTAGTTTAATAATTTCGAATACGTCGCCAGCTATGTGCTCTAAGAGGGGTGGAAGGTTCATATCTCCGCAGCACCTACTGCTAACAGACTACTCGTAATTTTTGCCTAAATTGTCGCCTTTCCTAGCGGCAGACGAACACTGGGTAGCACCGTCTAACATTGTTACGCGAATAATAACCACCCCGGCCACCCCATGGATGCATTCTCATTTCACAAAATCCCTCCACCCCCGGCTGCCTCCTCTTCTTGTGCCGCGGCTGCTGTTTCGCATTGATAAACCTCGAGAGCAGGGACATTTTGTTTCCTACATAGAGGTGTAGGTGCTATACGATGTGGTGGTAGTACAATTTGGTGCCGATCCCTTTTAGCATACATTTTATAGGGATTTATGGGGTGCCGCCGCATCGCATAGACCGGCTCCGCGTTTTATTTCCTGCATTTTTGAGATACGTTTCGATCTCTCGCGTATTGACGTGCCGCCCTTTTAATTCTAATTTATTACTTCTGGCGTCAGAATTTTCGGACGTCAGATCTTTTTATCTGTCAACGGTGCCGATGTATTAATCTCCCCATCGAATTTTCGTGGTTATTTATTTATTAGATATCGCGCAAAAATTGTCACCTCCGTGAATTGGGACTTTTTCGACGGGTAAGGATAAAATCGATGTTTCACAGGGAGAGAGGGAGAGAAGTATTAAGTTATTGTTTGTTTTGTTATATTTTTTTTTATTTATTTGTTATGTATAGGAGGGATTTTCTTTTTAAAGCTTCATTCCTTGACCATGCATATATTTCTTAATTTCTTCTTCTCTTGGTTTTTAGACCATAAATATTCAAAACATGAATGACTATTACAACGTTTCGCTTTATTTCAAAGTTTTTCAAGTACCCAAATATAAAATGTAAAAAGTGTAAATTATAAATAAATTTGTTTAATAAATGACAAAATTTGTTTTGTTTACTAGGATTTTAAATTTATCATTATGTTTTATTTAAAGATTGCGTTTTAAAATAGGATGTTTTGAGTATTTGTTTTTGAATTTTGTAATTAAATAGATCTTTAAAAATATTGTATTTAGCTATAAAATTAAGTTATATAATTTTGTAAAATATCGGTTTTATCATTACATTTTGAGTTATTTCATATTTTTTTAAAGCTGTGAGATTTTTATTATATTTGAGTCCTTTTATTCTATTTTCCAAACATTGCCTGGTTTCACCAATATATACACCATTACAATTTTGACAGTTTATTTTATAAGCTACGTGTAATGTTTTACTTTTTCAATTTTTGATTTTAATTTTGAATAGATTTGGTTTTGTAGTTTGTTTGTGTTTTGATGAAATTGGAATGGAAAATGGATGATGTTTGAAAATAGAATAAAAGGACACAAATATAATAAAAATCTCACAGCTTTAAAAAAATATGAAATAACTAAAAATCACACCTTTGATTTCAACAACATAACAATTTTAGACAGAGAACAAAATTTAAAAATTCGTAACATACTTGAAATAATTCAGATTTATGAATATAAAAATGAAATTAATGATAAAACCGACATTTCACAAAATTATATAACTTAATTTTATATCTAAATACAATATTTTTAAAGATCTATTTAATTACAAAATTCAAAAACTAATAATCAAAACATCCTATTTTAAAACGCAATCTTTAAATAAAACCAAATGATAAATTTAAAATCCCAGTAAACAAAACAATTTTGTCATTTATTAAACAAACACATTTTATTTATAATTTACATTTTATATTTTTATACTTGAAAAAGCTTTGAAATAAAAAAGCCAAACGTTGTAGTAGTCATTTATGTTTTCAATATTTATGACTAGAGACCGGATTATATGTAAAGAAAAACTGGAATATATGCACATATATGCATCGATTTTTGAGAAAATATGCATAAACCTGGGGCATATATGCAAAAAAATTGCGACAATATGCAAAATTTTTACATAAAATAAATAAGAGCAGAAATTTAAACATTAACTTTATTAAAATTTTTTCACAACATATTTCTAAAACGATTTATAATTAAATGTTTTTCAAAATTGTGTAAAAGAAAGTTTTGTCTTCTATCAGAATACATATGTTTAGAAACAGAAAAGCTTCTTTCAACATCCACAGATGTAATTGGTGCATTTTTTAACTTTGCAATAGATTCTAAACTAAAATTAAAGTCGAAATCGTTTGCTGTTTCACCTTCCAACATTTTCTTAACTTTCTTCAATTTCAAATACCCCGCAGTTTTATTTATCACTTTTTTTAATTTATCGTATATGGAATTACCTATTGTACCCTTAACCTTCTTACATAGCATATCAAATTCGTCTACTATTTCGACTGATTCCGAAATCCCTTGCGTTTCTAGCTTATGAATGGAACTTGAAACAAAGCTATAATTCGATTAATATACAAAGGTTTTGTAGCAATTCTGTTGATGTCACTATCTTTTTACAGTTTTCTAGAGCAATGCAGTCAGCAGTGGTTCCAAGAATTACATTTTTTATTCCTTCAAAATTATCGCGAAAAAAATTGCAGCCTCTAACCATGTACGCCATCTCGTAATAATCGGTTCAGGAGGCAACTTAACACGGAAGTCGCTCCTTATAAAATTGGTTCGTAAAGTTGCTTTTAAAAATACTTTCTTGACAATGCTAATTAAATCATTAATCAAAGGGAATTGATTCCTAATGTCTTCGGCTACACGATTGAACCCATGAGCTAAACAAGTGGTATGAATAATGTTACTATAAAAAAAATTTAAATTTTGCGCGGCTTTTATCATGTATGGTGCAGCATCGAACAAGATTAGTAAAATTTTTTCACAAGGTATACTTCAGGTAAAAAGAAATTTGATAAACCTTCTTGAACGAATTGGGCAATTGCACATTATTTGTTTTTTGAAGTTCTTTACAATAAATTAAATATGATTTACCTACAATATCTTCATGATTCATTAACAAATATAACGGCACACTTATCCGTACTTTCATCTACCATGATATATAAATAAATTATTCCTACCATTGTTGAATTTCTGCTATTGTTTGCTGGTAACAAGATGTGACATAATTTTTCGTAAGGTACTTTCGTCAGGTATATTATGTTTGCAATATTTTTGCAGAAATGATTTCAAATTAACATTGTTTAATCTTGCTAATGGTATGTTAGACGAAATTAATGCGTTACACAGATCCGTATTATATTCTTCTTGTTCTGAGTATCGTGAAGTTGATGCTACACATTGACGTATAGATTGCTGCACACATGCGGATCGCTTTAGTTTTTCACATTTTCCAATATGTGATGGAGTTTTAGCGTGTTTATCAATCACGTATTTTCTCTCAGAAGACACCTACAACAACAATTGTCATTTTATATGGAAAGTTCAAGAATTTAAAAACAATTGTAAAGCTTTTAGTAAAATTAAACTTACCAGTTTACTGCAGGCTCGACAAAATATTTTGTCGCCATCCTTTACCAGTTCAGGATATGGGTTAATCCATAAAGAAATTTTGTTCGCTATACTCATTGTATGTACGCACAGTATTTAAAAACGTAACACAATTACATGCTGTTTCGCTCAAAGATATTCAATGAATGAATAGTTTATTGGGGAATTAATAATAATAAAACGTATTTATCACATCCCTTCTGCTAAGCGAAATTAAACACGTGCAATTCTTGGGAAAAAAGTATTAGAGAAACCAATGTAAAAGATTTATCGTTCTGAGAATTGTCGGTTGTCGATCTACATTAGGAATTACTAGGAATTTTTACTAATAGAAAAGGTAAGAAAGAGCTTAAAATATGCAATATACGCAACTTTTGTAAAAATATGAATAGAATAGAAATGCCTAAATATGCATTATGGAATCAGTAATTAGCGATAATTAATTTCAATTAGTGTAATACGTCTACATATAGACTTATAGACTATAATTAAAGATATGCAAAAAAATAATATTGCACTTTGCATATAATCCGGTCTCTATTTTATGACCTAAAAACTAAGAGAAGAAGAATTTAAAAAAGATTTTCTTTTTGTAGTATTATATTTTCGTTTATTATTTTTGAATCATCCTATGTTATTATGATTTTTAATAATATTTCGAAATATACCAAAAAGAAACAGTCGGGTATTACATTAATAGAAACAGATCGAATAAACCTTACACCGAGGGTCTCATACAACCTGAATTAGGCAAATAGGAGTGCACATGAAGTCGCCATCAAACTGCTTATGACGAACCATACTCATAAATATTTTATTTATTGGCAAATTATAATTTTCTACGTGAATTTTCCACGGTGTCTTCTCTATATGCGTATATCCGTAAGTAAACAGAACTGGGAAAAACCGAGTGTAATGAATATGCACCCCCACCGAAGAAAAAAAAAGGTACACAAACATTACATGTTTTTGATTTCTACCGTGTATCGTGCTTTTTTTTTCGAGCGAGGAAAAAACGCGGCACGTAGGAGAAAATTAAAATTTATACATTTTTTTTTTGGGCCGTTAAAACCAGTGTAAACGTAAAATTTAAACTTACACGATTGAAATTTACGAGATCGAAGGGGAAAGGTAGTCGTTTGGTGGGTCGCGTTAAAATGGAATTATAGTGGGAAAAATGTTAACGTAATAGGGGTTGCAATAATTTCGCGTGTAGTGCGGTGATTTTCATTTTGGAAAAAAAAAAGAAAAACGATGTTACAGGGAAAGAGTTTAGTTTCTATTGTTAATTCTCATTGAATAATGGTGGGTAAATTGGGTTAGCTGGAGTAAGTTGAATAAATAACATTAGTGAATGGATCTTGTGCTGTAGTAGAAGCCTTTACGCATCGGACACTAGCTTCATGTCAACCAGCTCTTAGGAATGACATGACGGTCACGACATCCAAGTAGAAAAGTTAAAGAACAAAAGTCTTATCAATTTTTTGGCGTAGCTTTCCCATGCTCTTTTCACATCCTGCAAACCTTTACGTACCTTTTTAGAATCAACTAATAAGCAAGGATCAATTTTTCTGACATGAATATATATACACAGGGATTCAAAATGATTGTCAATGCCGCTCCTAGATAGTAACAGGGTGTAGGTATAGGCCGCGTGTTTGTAATGGAGGTTGAACTAAGTCAGTGTTGGAACATAAGAAAGTAACCGGATCTGTCATAAATAAGGAAAACGTAACCTATATTTGAAACTCGCATTATATAAACGACTATGATTGGTGTTTCTGCTTGTAAAATGAAATGTAATTAATTTAACTTTACTAAATTATAATTTTACAATTCAGTACTAACTGGTGTTTAACTAAATTTATTTATTACTTTAAATTATAACATACAAATAGTACAATTATTAAGTGACAAAACTGCATCTCTCAGTTCTTCTATGGTATGCATACGGTTTCTATAGATCCTATTTTTTAGATAGCCGAACATGAAGTAATCTAATGGGGTTAGATCAGGCGATCTTGGTGGCCATCTTTGTGCTCTAACGAACTGCCAGCAAAAAACTGGTGAAGATTTTGGCAGGGTTTGTCGAGCAGTATGTGTTGGAGCATTATCGTGCTGAAAATAACCTGCTTCAAGCTCATTTTCTTGTAACTCTGCAATAAACAATTCCAACATCTGTTGGTAACGTTGGGCTGTTATAGTTTCCTAATAGAAAATTGGCCCTACTATTCGTTGCCTGGACATAGCTAACCAAACTCCAACTTTTACGGGATGCAATTGCGTTTCTCGAAATTCGTGTGGATTTTCTGCAGAGTAGATACAATAGTTTTGTAAATTGATATAGTCTGTGAGATAAAACCAGGCTTCATCCGAGAAAAATGATTTGCTTAGCAAGTCATCGTCCCTTAAATTGTTATTAAACCAATGACAATATTCCAATCGCCTATCGTGATCTAATGGTAATAATTCCTGTACCGTAGAAACTTTATAGGATGAAATGTAACTTCTTTTGACAGCTCATTGTGCTGAAGTGTATGATAAGCCTATAAAATTATAAAATGTAATAAACTATTTCACTTAATTTTAATATGATTTTTTTACCTGTTTGTTGAACTATTACACAGATAAATTCCCTTATTTTCTTACAGTATTTAGCAATACTATTGTTGGTGATATTAGATGTAAATATAAACGATTTGAAAAAAATTATAAGATAAATAATCGAAAGATACTACAACACGCACGCCAATGTCGCTAAATGTCAAGAAAATTCATTTAGTGTATGAAATTTGTATGTAGCTAATTCGCTCATTAAATTGGTAATAAGTAAGATAATTTTTTTTTCCAATCAGTATATGTACTGATCCATTATAACGCTAACAGTTCTTACAAACCGTATAAAATCGATGCAATTGACGAATCGGTTTTTATTTTTAGTGTAACGATTCGATTTAGGTACGAATTGATTGAAAATCATCTAACTGGCTTGCTAAAAAAAGATCGTCATCTTATTTCCCAGTGTAACTTACGTTTCGGGATCGCTGGCACGCTCTCATTCTGTCCCTCTGTCCACCGTAGTCGCGTTCGACGCGTGACTTAATAATTTATAAAGTGGCAGATATTTTCTCGCTGGAGAAGAACGGAAGAACACGAGAGACAAAAAAGAAACACTGACTCATAGCCGCTTTAATTTATTAATAAAACAAAGATACATATGCGTGGTGCGACGTTAAAAAGGTTACTTCTTCCACGTTTCGAATTAGGTCGGTTCAAAATGTGAACGAATACAGCGGCGCTTAACAATGCGAGTACCTAAATACGTATCTATCTATACGCACATACAGGCGCGAGAAGGAACGACTCGAGATAAAAAAAAAAGAATCGTACTACCAGAAGAAGAGAAAGGACGGACACAGATGACACCCACACCATCTGCGGACAGGTATTCAAATCAATATTTCGATCGAGTGCATTACGCGATAACATGAAAACAACTTTCAGAGTTCAATAATTGAAATGATATATACTTATGCGGTGGACATCTTCGGCCGCTCGGACGTGTCCCCGCTTGGAAAATAATATATTAGTTATCAAAATTAGATAGCCGGGAAGAGCGATGAATACCCATTAAGAGCGGCGATGTTACACAATAGGCACTCAGTGTGCCTCACTCTCCGGGCATTATCTTTTATATAAGTAAATGAGAGGCGCTGGGAAGGCGATATTATTGCTTAAGTAAATTTACTTTCGAGGGTAATCAAAAGTATGCCTTGATAAACTGCGTCAATACCTGTCTGTTGTACGATAATCGTTATTAATATTCCCAATTAGAGCCTTACAATCTATATTTTAATAAAACAAATATACACTATAACAATATCTATAATATTTCAGCATAATACAAATACACATCAGAAACTGAATGGAATATATTAACGAGAAATAAAATTTACATTTGGAATGACAGTATCACATTTTTGGAATAACATTTTAATTAAAACTTTTCACAAACATGTGTATTTATATTTATAAGTATATGCCCTAGAAGTGCTGTCGATTCTAATCGATTGCATCCGGACACCAAAGATTCAAAATTTTGTGTAGTTACCCTAACTCACTCTAACTAGCATTCTTTAGTTAATTTTTATTCATACCGATTGTAAGAATTCGAAATTCCATCCTGTATAATACAAAATATTTAAATTCATTTTATTAATACGTTGATGATAGGTACCGTGGCATTTGCTGAAGCAGCGTCTACTTCACAGGAAATATAATCTATTCGTTTAAAGACTCGCGTAATTAAATAATATGGTATTACTTTGTATATTATCTGCTTCTTTGTTTACTGTATGTTACAAATGCTGACCAGCAGATCCCACGTTACTCTCCAAGTAGGGCGTTTGAAGATCAGAAAAATTAACGCCTTCGGTCACACTTGCGCCTCCTGTAAAGAGAAGCGCCACTAGTTTATCGGTGCGAAATGACGTCACAACGAAAGTTTATAAAAACCTTAACATTGCTGTTTTAAATTAATTAATTCATGGACCTTTTAGCTTCAGTAGCACGCGATACCCCCTTTCGTTGTCGGGCGTTTCATAGCTTAAAGTTAAAATTGAACTTCTCTTCTTAAAATTATGCATTTAAATAAACCTAAAAATTCGAGAACAGAAGCAAAAGCTTTCCTCGAGAGGTGACTAGTGATTTTGTGCTAAATCCGTTTAAATTCCCCTTTTCTTTGTTTAAATTTTTGTGAGTGTTGTGTAAGTTTTGTGCCCTAAAATTTGGATACGGGAAGAATTAATTACTCACATCGGCCGGTAGATGTTCAAAATTTCTGCTTAAAACTAACCATTGCAATTACGTAAAAACGTAACTCGTTCGCTCTCTCTCTCTCTCTCTCCTTAATAAATAATTTGTAAGTAAGAATTACTAGAATTTAAGTTAATCAACATTATCAAAAAAAGCCTAAAATTCATTGAAAAAGTTTCGTTTTGTCTTCTGCTTATCTTTTTATTAATTTGTAGATTGTTACTTTAACTGTATTGTCATAAAAAAATATTCAATATATTAGTGTAAAAATAAATATTCTATTATTTCCACCATACCAGAAAGAAGTTTATTTGGTACCCATAGCAAGGGGTTGGAGAGGAATTAATAATCGGCAAGAGAAAGCCGACGAGGTGGGTAAATCAGAATCTTTAGGCTAACTAACGGCCCTGCTTCGACTGACGAGGAAAACACCGTTGGGAACATCTTTGGCTAAAATTACTAAAACCATTCGCTACCGTACAAAAGGTTTGTTTCTCAGCAGTGGCTTGCCGGTCAAAAGAGCAGGAGGGGTTGTCTGTGAGACTGAATTTGGCTTTGTCTTAATTTGAATTTGGGCTGGCCATTCCCAAAAGTTTCCAGACAAGAAAACCCGTTCCGTTACACGATTAAATTATTATTTACGTATATTAATAGTGCTCAAATAACTGTGTTTATTAGTTACAGATATGTTTTGTAATTTGAGCAAGAAATATTTAATGTCTGTTAATATATTTTAGTACTTGAGGCCAGTAGCGGCTCCTGAGTTATGAAAGAGGGTGGGCACAAAATAAGAACTGTCTATTTTTTGTACCATAAAATCCATTTCTCCTATTTTTCATGCTAGAAAAGACGTCTATGACTGTTATAAAAATGCGTTCAGTCAATCTTCTGACATTGTGCTTCTCAGAAAGTCTTTATGCGTTTGAGGGTGTAAAAACATCGTTCACATTCTACTGTCGTATGGGGGTTGTACAAATAATATCCAACAGTTTATATATTTCCGTCAAAACTTTTTTTAAGTTTGTTTTGTTTATGAACACTAAAAGTGGGCAAAACACCACCTACATCTACGTCACACATGTCCTCGCGCTCATAAATTACTGAAAATTCACTTTTCAATTTTACGCTGTCCAACATTGGATAAGATTTCACATTTTTTTATACACATAATTAAACCGACGCAAATATAATAGATTTTTTTTCCACATCTTCGCTGTACTAATTTTATGTCGCAAAATAAGCACTGCCTAACTATTCACGTATGTCCAGTTTGCCTAGAACATTAAATCCACGCATGCATTCATATGAGAAACGGAATTTCGTGTTTCTTTGCACTCTCTGCGTTATGCTTTAAATTTTAAGCCTTTTTATTCACGCACTGACTCTTCTTAAAAATTAAGCAGATAAAACAAAATATTTTTGCATCTCCGTCCGAAACACTAATTTTGCAGAGTACTTAAAACGGCGCAGGAAAACTATTTATTTTCCTGTCGCTAATGTCACTAAAGGTAGCCACACTAGATTCACAGATGACAGATGTTAATAAATTGTCATTAAGCTACTGTTCCACCATGCTAAGATGAACTGGTGCTTCATTGCACTTATTATTGATAAATAGATATTAAACTAGAAGGAAAATTACAGAAAAATTTTATTCTCGGAAACGTCTCAATACTAAGGTGCCAATTGTACTGTCAACACTCTAGTGTCCAAAATTTCTTTTCTATTTTCAATTCAAATTAAGATTGTCGGCCCAAAAAACTTGTTGTATCACACGGGCAGAAACTCTTTTTCGAGTAACCGTACTTATACTCGGAAAACTGTAGTTCTGGCCTAGTGATACAAATAACTATTATTGTTAGTGAACATCCACACATTCTTAATCGTCTTTATATCGCAAAATATTTTTTTAATCTTAATTCGATACTCGGTAAAAATAGAAAGGAAAATACTAGATAGTCATATAGGCATACAAACGAAACTATATAACAACGCTTGTAATTTAAACCTAACGCTCACATTAAAAAGGTTTCGTTGTTTTTAATTCAATTAGTCCCTTAAGCGCGGCGCAACATGCTTTACACATTGCACTCACCACAATATAGGCGCACACAAACGCTGATGCATTTTATATATTTTCATTTGGAGTAAAATGTGAGTCAGAAATGACGGACGTTGAACCCCCTTTGGCGCACATAATAACATACAACACACACATATATCAAATTCAAGACACCAATTATTAATAGCTGTATAAATAAAACGGTCGGAATATAAAAATTAATTAATGAATGGTGCGTTAGTGCTAATGATGGCTGACATCATTGATATTTTTACTATATTTACTGTACCACATATAAAAGTATTTGGCGGAAAATACTGGTCACAATGTCGCTGTTATTATTGGTTTTAAATATCCATGTCTCCACGCCGATGATAAATAGACTAATAGATTATTAATAATTTTTTTTTACTGCGTGTGTGGTAAAGTTTTATAAAATCGTTTAATCAATAATTTATTCGTTCAAAGACCTGCTAGCTGGATGTGGATTATTTTCAATGTTTAATAGTACATCTTCATTTAGGGGAGAGATGTCTTTTGAATTCGACAAGTTTTTTTTTAATCGTCATTAATTACTTCTAAGAATTTTGATTTTTAAATATTATAATCATGATAAATTGGTAAAAGATATCAATTCGTCGAAATTAAATCGTTGCTATCTACTTTGAAGAAAGTAAATTATTATTAAAAAGTAGGTGATAATTAGAATTTATCTCATCACTAACTATTATTAAAGAGATTGCACAAAAATAGCTTCACATTAAGGTACAATCTTCCCCAAATTAAATGCGAATCTTAGCCCAATAAATTTAATTTATTTATTCAACCGAAAATAGTTAAATGTTAATTAAAAATGATTGGAGAAGGATTTAATGAATTATATATCGCTAAGTATAGCAGTACTTGTAGGTTCGGTTGTGCTTGTAGAAGTTGGGTCGCATTTAATTGAGAAAGATGGTACACCCTTAAATAATGCATTATGTAATCTGAACTATATCAAAGTACCCTGAGCATATTCGAAAATTTTCTATCCCTGCTTCTTGGAAGAGAATATATTACCCAGATATTATTATTATTTATATATGCCTTGGTATATAACCATCAGCCACATGCGCTAGGTCCATATATATCCTTTAACTAAACTCCCCAATGGACGACAAGGAGAACAAGGACTTCGCTTCACAACCCGGGCGATCATATTAGGGTGACTTACAATTAGAAAGCAGTAGTATTTCATATGTAAGTTTTCAGCGTTGGTTGATGTATTAAGAATCTATTATTTCGTCACCCAGGAAATTAGTCTGCTAATATGTCACTTTTAATGCGCTTAAATTTGTAAGACCACCTTTGTAAAAACTAAACTGCAAAAAACGTGGATTAGAGAAAATTCTATTTCCCCATTCAAGAATTGTCACATTCGCGACATTTCTCCCATAAATATCACAGGATGACTATTCAGGAAGAGTTTTTTAGAATAAATTAGCTTTTGTTTCTTCTATACTAACTGGCTTTTCTCAAAAATATTGACACATCTTTAGATGTGGTTTACCTTGTTGCCATAACCAAATATCACTTCAATTCTCTGTTTCTCATTTTTTAGATCAAGAATAATATTTATTGTATTGATTACTTCTGACACCAATAAATAGGATTTATTTATTGGGTAACCAGATTTATTCTGATAATAATAAATTAATTTTGATAGCGTTCAAATCGAAATCAATAATAAAAAATAATCATTTAATTAAAATCTTTAGACCACTGCAAGATCTTTTCATTCAAAAGGTTAATAATTTAACAAAGTTAACCATATTATTTCCCTCAACGTTGCATTATTATGTTTAAATCATTATAAAAGGACGTAGATTGTAAATAGAAATGTGTTAATTTACTACTCCTCTCAAATTTTATATTTTAAATATTTATACAACTTCTTCTATCTTCTTTTATGAAGGATGTGTTTTATATGTATATTTTATGATTTTACAATTTGGTACGTCGACTAGTTGAAAGCCGTAGTGGCCAATCTCGCTCGAACGTTTAATTAGTGCGTCCAGATTTACTATAAACACTAATAAACACGGCTAAATTATATTTACCTTAATTCTGCCGTTAAAATAAACAAATGCCAGTGAAAAATTTATTATTTCCAATGTCGCCGGCCGCGTTTCAAGTTCCCAGACCGAGCTCTAGATGTATACTAGACACACTAGACGTCCCGTGAAGACTATATTTTTCGTGTAAATATATCCGGAGAACTTCAATATTTGATCCTCTGTTTACCGAAATGATTATTCTGTGTCGGGTATATACGTGTTGAAAATTTTACGATATTTTTAGTGCACGATTACGTCGCCATCCTCAGACCGGGTTTATAATTAAAACAAAACGATAAGTGCTATTAAATTTATGCTTCTATCCGCTATTTAATAAAATATGAAGGCACAAGTTTCACGTGGTATACCGAAACAGCCCTTAATCTTAATAGCGCAGAATTTATTGTACTCCGACCCGCACCGATGTGGAATAAAACTAAATGTATGCAACCAGGCTTTTGATGTTTTGATGTAGGAATTTTCAGTTATCGAAACACTCGCACAAACAAATGGACGTAAAATTGGCCGATTAGAAACACGAAAGTTTATTTATTTACCCCCTTATATAACGAACACCAGAAAAGTGAACTGATTAAAATGATATTTACATTACGGTACACTCGACAGCGTCCCCGAGCTGCGGTCTCCTTCAGCACCCCAGGTAGCATGCTACGTTATAACGACGTCTTTTAAAGGTCATTTTATGCCGCCTAGGTCATTTGCAAGCTTTTCACCTAAAGAACGTTATTTATACGACTTTTTCAGACGTAATTTTGACGTTATTTTCGAACGTTCATTACTAACGTATATTAGTCACTTGTATTGAACGTCGTTGATGTTTATTTTAAACTGTATTTTGATTGGCCTGTTTTTGAACTTTTTTTTTTTAAATGCATACAGGAGAAATTTTGACGAAATGTCTGAAATTATAGCACGGCATAGTGCCATTGCGTATATACGTTTTTTTTTAGTTTTTTAAATTCTGTTCTATTCAAAATTTAAACAAATATAAAATCATGATTATTAACCAATCAAAATGAATATAAGAAGTTAAATAACTCTCTTCTGCGCAAATCAAATATATTTTCTCTGCCCCACCATAACGTTATGCGGTACGCGCCATTTACACGGCGGTTATGGTAACGTTGATTGTTTTCACTGGTTTTTTTACCATTAACAGTTTAGCTGTACTAAAATCTAGGTAAGTATAGTATACACTATTGTGCTTCAGTGGGTTTGAATACACATTGTTTACGTAGAAGTAATTTTGCAAGAAAGGCAAGACATAGTATATTAGGCAAGATCACCTAAAAAAGTTGAGGTTAGAATACAAGAAAATTTTTATATTGGCGGTAGGATGTATGCGGTGATCGAATTTTCTCCTCAACAGGGTGGAGGATTAAGTGTAGTGAATAAGAAATGGCTTACACCGAGAAAGAAAGAAGTTTTTTGGCCACCATATAAAGATGCATCCCAATTCGAAAAGTCACTGAAAAAAGCCGAAGAGATAAATACAGAAACGTGGAGGCTTTATAGTGTTCATAGGATATTTTATGAAACAGGTTCTATTTACATTATTTCGGCAAGTAGTTAATTTTAGTTGATAAATTATATTTTTAGATAGTTTCGAAAAAGCCCAGCAGAAAGTGAAAAGGGCTGAAGTAACTTCTGACCTTCAGTCAGAATCAGAAAATTCGAATATAAGGCGAAAACGTGTAAAACCTATTAGATATTGTCGACGGATAGTGATGATAGTGAATATACAGAAAGAAACTTGCCTAAACTCCTTCAATTAAGAAGAACTTATTTAGAGTATAGTTACATAGTATTTGTTAGAACCTCTATATTAATATTCTGTGTTTATAGATACACCAACATCCTCTGAATCTGCAAGCTTAAGCATAGATAACAGCCTTACTCAAGATGATATTTTCAGGCAACAGATAAATGTAATACATGAAACAACTGAAACACCAACTAATAGTAAAGTAATTTCAGAAAAATTAGTGGAAGTTATATTTTGTGTTAATACTAGCAAGAAATTATATTTTGTTTTTAGCTTTCGAAAACCTCTTAGTGCATGTAATTGAGATTAAGAATCAAAATAAAAAGATTATATCTCTGCTTTCACAAATAATTAATGAGAAGACTGTACCGAAAGGAAATTATCCTGAAGATCTTCCAGTTAAGTTTCCACTAAGAAGTCTCCAGGAAATAAATCTTACAGAAAGATATTTAGAAAAACAATGACAAATTTAAAGAACTTGTGAGTATTAATAAATTATTTAATAAATATATGTTTTACAATACTTAATATTTTTAGAGTGCCTACTATTCAACATTAGGTGGGAAAGATACTGTTTCAAAAACTAATAGAATTTTACGAGAAACTCTGGATGATCAATTGCTTTGTCATTTTAATTTTTATGGACGAAAAACCAAAGAAGCTTTTTCAAGATTAAAGTTAAATGAAGTTGTAATAAGTAAGTGATTAGTTTATAAGTCACTTTAAAATTTGAAATTTATGTATACATAAGCATAGACCCATTGAGAATGCATTTTATTAATAAATTTCACAGGTTTAACAGATTTAACTAAGTAACGTGAAATCGGTCGTTACATATTTATTTATTATGTTATTGTCATTATCAAAATAAGTAATGATTTCACTTTGCCACATTTTAATTTAGTTAAATTTATTGAATGTCAGTTCATGAACTACATTTAAACGTCGCCCTTTGAAGAAGTTACATTGGGTAAATGTATTAATAGCCATATTAGTAAGTGAAATTGTTTTCTAGGTGCTGTAAAATCAACGTGCAATTCTACAAGTAAAGATGTTGAAGAAGCTGTTAAAGTTTGGCTCAAACATGCACCCCAGCGAGTAAAGAAAAATCGTGCGTAAAGTTATTTTACTTAATGTATTTCTTTAGCAAGTATTGCATTAAGCCTTATAATAAATATTAGTAGTAAATAAATTTTAAAAGTAAGAAATTTATAAGCCTATTAGAAACAAATGTTTATTTTATTATATATTTTATAACTAATATTGCAATACTAATACCTAATAATGTCTGACAATAACTTTATATATAGGAAATTTTATAAAGAAGTAGTGGGAAAGCGGCAAATGTACAGACGTGTAAATAGAGAGGTTAAATTTACATTAAATAAACTGCTTTATGATAGTAATAAAGCAAATAATGCCATCTCTGAAATTGATTCTGGTGCAGAACTGTTAGAGAAAGATACTTTAATCACAGACAATATGTGTTCTGTTGGTAACGATTTCGACTCTCTACCAAATTTAGAGCATAATCAAGACAACGGGCATTGAATTTAATATAAGTGAAACTGAGAATTACTCCAATGAGGACATCGTAACAAACGACGATAATAAAAAAAAATTACCAGATCAGCTAAGGCAATGGGCACTTCGTAATACAAAAGTTCCACTTTCTGCGATAACCGATCTTTTACATATACTAAATTCATTACATCCGGAATTGCCGCTCGATGCACGTGATTATTAGCAACTCCCTTAAAGTTTACCAATTTTATAAAAAGCTGGCAAATGGTGAATATGTTCATTTGGTTTACATGAAAATTTAATGCAGGTTATTTCAAATAACCAAATTTTGAATGGTGTAATTGAGATATCTTTTAATATAGATGGGCTTCCATTATTTAATAATTCTAATATGCAAGTTTGGCCTATTCTTGTGTCTAGTAAAAATAGTAATGCAAAACCATTTGCTGTTGGAATATTCTGTGGAAGGTCTAACCTAACCACTTAATATTTATTTGGAAGCATTTATAAATGAAACTTCAGAATTACTAAAAAATGGTTTAGTTTTAATAACAATAATATACTATTAAAATTCATAGCTTTGTTTGTGATGCACCCGCAAAAGCATTTATTAAGTGTATCAAACTACATAGTGATATTCTTCTTGTGATAAATGTATCGAGCCCGGCGAATATATAAATGGACGTGTAATTTTTCGGGGTATTGCAGCAGCTCCCAGATCTAACGAATCCTTTATATCTCAAGAAGATGTAAACCACCATACTGGAATATCGCCTTTGTTAAAATTAAATATTAATATGATCTCCTGTTTCCCAATAGATTATATGCATTGCATATGTATTGGAGTCATGAAAAAACTTCTGAATACTTGGATTAGTGGTAATAACTATCAAGTACGTGTAGGTAGCAAAAACAGTTACTATTTAAATAATCAGTTAGAGCAGCTCAAGCAATTTTTTCCTTTAGAATTTAATAGGAAAACAGAAAAACTTTCTGATATAGCTCATTGGAAAGCAACCCAGTTCAGAACATTTTTACTTTATGTAGGCCCTTTGGTTTTGAAGAAACACGTTGATAAATCAGTGTATGAACATTTTTTATTGCTTCACTTTGGCATGTCTATACTTTTGAGTGATAGACATATGCAAAACATGGGTTACAATTTAGCAGAAAAGATATTAAAACATTTTGTATCACATTGCAAACATATTTATGGTTTAGATTTCCTTGTGTACAATGTTCACATGGTATCACATATTGCTGATGAAGCAAGAATATATAAAACTTTAGATAATATATCGGCATTTACATTTGAGAATTATCTAGGAGAAATGAAGCGGTTAGTTAGATCTCCGAAAAAGCCTTTACAACAATTGTACCGACGTCTGAAGGAGCTTGCTTCCAAAAATGTAACAAATACTTACCCTAACATTACATATGATATTGAGCATTCTGAAGGACCTCTATTAGAAGATACTTATTGCAAGCAATATAAAAAGATTGTCTTTAAAAATATGCATCTGTCAACATATTCACATTCAAGTCCTATTCTACATTCTTACATTGAAAATAAAGTTGTTCGCATAGAAAATATACTTTACGTTTCCGAAATAAAAATCTTCTACTGTGAAGGAATTTTTAAGTTATAGGCCGCTTTACTGCTATCCATTTCCTTCGAGTGATTTACAAATTTTCATTATGAATACATTATCAGAATTAAAATTTTACAACATGAATCAAATAGTTGCTAAGTGCATGATTTTTTGTAACGACGGTACATTTACATCCTTCCCACTACTTCATAATTTTAATATATAGTTTATATTACCAATAAATGTCATTCCTAAAAAAATGGTTTTTTTTTATAGAATACAGTGCAAAGACAAATTTATGAATAAACAATTACGCGAAGCAAAAAAATTCTATACTTTAATTACGGTACGTCAATTAAATAATCATATTAGTTTATTCATTCTTAATACATTCATTACATACATTCATCATTTCAACAACCAAGCAACTGAAATTTTAAGGACCAGTGCGCTTTTGATTGGTAGTTTAATAAAAAATATATTAGGGTTACCACTTAGTAAAAAACGCCATAAAGAGAGTTGCGAGAATGGTTCTACCATCAGTCACTCAGTATGTGCAGAAGCAAATATTACTGTCGATCGCCGTTCGAAAATACATTCTGTAATAGTGTATTGGGAGCATCATTTGATTATAATTAATAAAATATTAAATTATTGTGGTTTATAATACACAAATGTCATACATATGCTATTGAAATATTTCCACTCGGCGGTCGACGTTAATATTCGCTTCTCTATATAGTCGGCGACACTGCTGGTAGCACGAATTCCCGCAAATGTAGTCAGAAATTAAACGTGATATAAACCTCATAAACATACGTCATATTTACGTTTTCTATTGACGTCATAATGACTGTGACATTGTGCCGTATTTGATATGTTAATTTCACCTAACAAGTGACGTAAAATAAACGTAATGAGTGCCTAATATTGTACGTTAAAATAACGTCAGTATGCTACCTGGGACCCCAGTTGATAACCTCATCGGTGGTGTAAATTGAGATATTTCGTCATTATCGCATAAAATTAACTAAACTTCCCTATAAATTTCTAGTTTAAACATAACGCGGTGTCGCACAGCGATTCTACATAGTTACATGGGCGAGGCGACATCAGCGAGGGCCTTACTTCGGGGCCCTTTTTGCGCGCTAACGATCTAGCCGGATTTTCAACACGGAAATTCTAAAAGTCGGTCATATACATGTAATCGTCTGCTAATTCAAGATATTTATTTTTCACTTGATGGATAAATTTGGATGATTTCCAATGCGTACGGATGAACAACCTAGAACTATATATGTACCATCAAAGACAAAAGTCTTGACTCAAGTTTGACATGAATAGAGAAGAATCATTGGAGTTGCTTCAGTATTTCTCTCTTTAACTTTGAGCCAAAACGTTTGTCTTTGATGGTACATGCTCCTGCAGTACCATGCAGCACTTCTAGACCCCTCACCACAAACTGCACTAAACTGGACGTACGTTTCGATAGCATGCTCCTGAAAGAGCATCCTCCATCTTCGTTTGTTTAACATATGCACATATCTACATATATAATTCGCAGCATTTGGAACGCTAGGATCTCAGCCGAATGCTCGGTCATTCCGTATATCAACACAAGTTAAATATGCGAAGTTATTATAATGCAAAGATATCAGCGCAAGATAATTTTCTAGTTTTCTCAAAAACTTTCAAACCTTCTATTATGAATAATACTCAAAAAAAAAGTGAAAAATAATAATAATAATAATATATTTAATCCTGTGTACATTACAAAAAATGTCTAGGATAAGTCAAAATAAAAATAAAAATAGGTTACACACAATTACATTAGGTTTGTCTACATATAGTACATAACTCAAAGTACTCCTCGATGGAATAAATACAAGATGACAGTAAAAAGCTTTTAATATGCCGTTTAAAGATGTTAATTGATATTATATTTTGATATTTCTGAGGCAAAGCATTAAAAAGTTTCAAACCCAAAACATTGGGGGAATTTTTGGTAATATTCAGAGAATGTTTAGGGACACGGAAATTTTTGCTTTGACCTAGTGTTACGTGCGTGAAATTGCTCATTGCGTTGAAAATTACCTCTGTTCGCATAGACGTAATTTAAGACTTCGTATATGTATATAGCAGGCATAGGTAAAATGTTCCACCTTTTGAAATAAGGCCTGCAAGATTCTGTGCAGTGAACTCCAGCCATACATCGGATTATGCGTTTCTGAGTCCTGCTAGCAGGCGATGCTCCCCAAACCGTGATGCCGTATGACACTCTGGTGTGCACGTTTGCATAATAAAATGAAAGCAGAGAACTAAATTCAATTATAGTTTTTAAGTTGCGTATCTGGTAACAGGAACTATTCAATCTATTTGCGGTCTTTTCACAATGCAAGTTCCAAGAGAGTGTTTCGTCCATATACAAACCTAAAAAAATTATTCCTCGGACACGACTTATCTCCTCATTTTGTACGTGAATGTGTAAGTCATATTGCTTCTTGTTGTGAATTGTATGAAAAATCATGTCATTTGTTTTTTCGTTGTTTAAATATAACTTGTTATTAAAAAACCATGTAGCCATATCATGCAACAAAGCATTTGATCTATTTTCTGTCCGGTGAGTGGTAGATGTAGATACTACACCGCTAATATCATCGGCATACATAGTTATGTTGTAATCAGCTAGAAAATCCGCAATATCATTTATGAAGAGGAGAAAGACTAGAGGGCCCAAAACACTACCTTGGCCTACACCCCTTTCCATTGGCAACACAGGAGATCTTACTTTGTTGACAAACTTACTATTACTGCATTGTATTTCGACAAATTGAACCCTGTCACGCAAATACGATTCGAACCATTGTGCTACAACTCCGCGAATTCCGTAGCTGTTTAATTTAGCAAGAAAAATATTATGATCGACGCAGTCGAAGGCGCGACTTAAATCGCAAAATATGCCGACTGTAAGTGCGCCCGAATCAAGGTTTCTAACTACGTACTCATATAGTGCATGCATCGCGGTTATGGTAGAATGATTTATTTGTAGCCATGTTGCTGGTTTGTCAAAAGGTTGTGTTTGTTCAAATGTGTCAATAATCTGTCAAGCATAGCGTATTCGAACACCTTAGTGGGCTTTCACACCAAAGTAGCATGCTACGTGCGACTTGCTGCCTGACAGCAGAAAATATGCTGCTTGTTTTGAAACGTATATTACTAAATATACCTTCTCACCGAAGTCGCGAATCATGAATGCGACGTGGCAACGTGCGGCGTGCAACGAGATTCATAGAGCAGGTCCTATATTTTTGCTAGTTTGCGACTTTACCTCTGGGTGCATAGTTGTGAGTTAATTTGTGTTTCCAAAGTTTTTAATTATTACGTGATGTCCAACAAATGCTTACCGGACGACGAACAATTTAACATATCTTTTGTGCAGGCGATTGAGAAACACCCTTGCCTCTACATAATACATTGAAGGCATACAGCAACAGAAATGAACAAGACAAATCTTGGAACCAAGTTGCTGGGTTGTACTTTTCAACGAGTAAGTGAGTTCTATAGCGACCGTACTTTTATTATCACATACCATACAGACAATCAAAATTCACGTTCTGGGAAGGAAAAGGAATCAGCAAAGAGAAACCGTTTACAAAATTTAGCATTTTTATTTTTCAATTCTCCTTTATTTCCCTTCAATCTCCTTTATTTATGTACAAACATTGTTTTGCCATGGTAATGCATTTGCAGGTTTCGTAAAATAGGCACATAGCCTATCTCGTAAATCGCCTGCTTCTGTTTGTTGACGTCCATGAAGCTCTTGTTGTAGGGCTGGTAACACATTGTAAGCTGAGCCAATATCTTGATCGTTGGGATTTGAAAACCGACCATCGTGTTTCCGAATAAAGTTGTGTAAAATACACGCGGCTTTGACAATCTCGACAACTTTTTCTGGCCTACAACCTATTTGTGTCTCAAAAATTTTTAATTTTGAAACAAGCATTACAAATGCACACTCAACACTCTTGCGAGCTCTAGAAAGTCTGTGGTTGAATATCCTTTTAGGGTTTGTTAATGTTCTTCTGGCATAAGGTCGATAATATGCTTATGAAGGAGGAATGCTTCATTTCCTACAAAGAACATTGAAAAGGTGGAATTACTCTCATCATTAGGTAAAACAGCAGGCGGTGGAATGTTAAGCTGATTTTCGGTAAGTGCGTGGAAAAATCCGGATGATTTAACTACGCGACCATCACCATATTCTTACTCTTAATCACCAACACTTATAAAAGTGAATAAACCATCTGCATCAGAACTTGCCATTAAAACTATGGAAAAATAGCCTTTGTAGTTGTAATAGGCAGAACCTGATTTTATGGGACATTTAATTCTGATATGTTCGCCGTCTAAGGAGCCCAAACAGTTTGGCATATTCCACAGTTCATAGTACCTGGTCAGAAATCTCTTTCCATTGCTCTATTGCAGATAATGCCATATACTTGGGTTGCAGTACAGTGCACAATTTCTCAGCAGTATCACCAATAATGCTACTTATTGTTGTCCTATAGAAGTTCTGGAATTTCTGTGGATGCATTTGCAGCTGTCGGGAAACAATAAACGCACTATGTGTATCAGCATTGTCTCGTAAATACGGATGAACCCATAATCTCCTTCTTCTTTTCCTTTTTCTCCTTAATATAACCGCTGCAATTAAGGCAATGGTATCGTCTTCTCCAGACGACATTACGAAATCAACTAAACTCCACACATTGAGAGAAATGTGCATGTAGCATCTAGCAGACTGTGCGACTTTGGTATGAAAGCGAATTTAGATAACGTACGATGCGACGTGCTTTCTGCTTCCAGACAGCAAGTCGCAAGTAGCATGCCACTTTGGTGTGAAAGCCGCCTTAGAGAAACTCGGTCCGATTGTTAAAGGACGATAATTAGCTATATTTGACTTTGAACCTTTTTTGTGCAATGGTATCACACGTGCGATTTTTAGCTTTTCCGGATATTCTCCTACTTCAAAAGATAAATTAATCAAAAACGTTAAAATCAAAAACTGAAGCTTCTTCTAGACTAAGAAAAATTTAGTAGTAAATTTTTATTTTGAAGCAATATAGAAAAATGGTTGATTTAACAAACTGTACCATGAACAGAGATGTGTTTTTGTTAATACTAATAATATTTCTGTTAAAATAATATTATTTTATAGATCGTTCAAATCTTTGACCAATTTTGCAAATATTTCCTGCAATTATTGATTGAAATTTACATTAAAGAGACATCTAATCTCAAAATCGAAAAAAAAAACTCATTTTTTTTACTCTTTCAAAAAGAATACATTTTACTACTTACTATTAGGCATGTTTTAAAATAAATCCTAGTATTTCTGATGAATGGAAGTGCTAAAATAAATAATGTAACAACTTTTTAGTCCTTAGGACCTTTTCGAACAATAAGATTTGTTAAATTTTTGTCGAATTTGGCAAGATTTTTTATTACTGTGTAGCTTTGGGAAAAATTGTGATTTTATTCTCAATCCCTTAAGCGATTTTTTTTAATAACCCGGCGCAATTGGGTAAATTCTCCGTATACAATAGTTGTCTTCAACGTTCCCCACAAATGAAAATAACATAGAATAAAGAAAAAAAAGTGTTTCTGAACGGGCCCATTTCATCCCAGTTACATCTTATGTATATATCCTGCGCCTTCGATTGTGCCGTTGCGAAGGAAATTTATTCCAGCGCCTTTCTCGTTTGCAGAATGTATTATTTTCGCGAAGAATATTATAATTTCCGATGCGTCGACGTTGTAAGTACATTTCCACCGGTGAGCCGGATCCGCGGACTCCCTCGCACAATCTCAAATATTCAAATCGATTTTTTCCTAAATTTAATCCATAAAATTATTACAAAGACAGGAAAGCGAGGGGAATCGGCTCCGGGCTTGAAGAGGTTTTAACATTAATTGACTGGCATTTTTGTACGTGATCAGAATGCGAAATCAAGAAAATTGATAATTTCCAAGCCATCTCCTATTAGATTCTATTATAAGTTCGGGGCACCGCCGCGGAGAGGACCACCGTTCGACAGGGCGCGTCAGAATATCGGTCGAGATTATGGCTTATTATAACACACTTTTCCAGTTAAAAAAAAAATAATAATAATAACAAAGAAAAATTACCCACAAACACATCATATCGACTAGCTATGGGCTATTTGGGAACGAGTATTTAAAAGCAATTATATATGAATAAACATTTACTTCCAGTATGATCGTCATATACCCACAAATTTTCTCCTTGAAAGTATCACATCATGTGTAGGCGAGGTATTTACAAGGGACTGCTTAATCCCTTCTCAAAGTCTGTACTGTACCTCTCCCTATTTTCGAGCATTCCCATTAAGTGAAATTGTAATTTAACTTAGACAAATGTTGAACTTTCGTAAGAAAACCGGAAAGAGAAAGTTTTCGATATTTTAGATATATGCGATATTACATTTTACCGTACTCCTGTAGATTGTTTAATTTCGTGAGATTGTCAGTTAATGTTCGTCAACTTTTGAGCCCCATTTCCCCCGGTGGGGAAGATAACAGATAACATCACAAAAAAAGATATTGTTTCCCTAGATTTAATTCTACATGTAATTTTTGCTTGATATCGTATTGATACGTCAATGTCGCTTCATGCATAAATCGTGCGTACTTCTAATCTAAAACGCGCCCATATTTGTAAAATTGTGAATTACCAGTGAAGGCGTGTAAAAAAAAAGTAATTACACAACAATTTAATTGCTACACCCATTCACAGGACAATTAAGATAGACCTTTTTCGTGCATTCAACATTCACATTTTCCTTTGATATTTTTATTTTTACCACCTCGGAAATGCCAACTAATTCGCGTTAACAGATAAAGATGCGTTTTAATGTTCTAAATATGATTGCAAGCGCTTTTACGCAATAGGTGGCTTCTTCAGGGCTCTTTTAAGAGGAATATTTCCTCACCTTGTCTCTACACTTCTTGACTTCTGGGTATTTTCACGACAACACACAAACATAGAATTACTTTATTAATTTTACTATTTACTTCATTTTTTATTTTCACATTACAGCAGGTCTACAAAGGCTTTGTAACATTTCCCTTTTGTTCATTGATTATTTCCCCAACTATCTGCTTAATGGTGGGTATACCTTATTATACTATTCTTGCATTTCTCGAACTACCTTTATCATATTTTTTTTACTCGCTCATTTGAAAATTTCTTCGTATAATTTCATCCAATATCTAATTAAAATTATTAAAGTGTAATGCCTTCGATACATTCGCTTAAACCAATCATATATATTCGATAAAACCATTAAATCAATTTTGTTAACTTATCATAAAAAAAAAAGATATTGTTTCCCTAGATTTAATTCTACATGTAATTTTTTGTTGATATCGTATTGATACGTCAATGTCGCTTCATGCATAAATCGTGCGTACTTCTAACCTAAAACGCGTCCATATTTGTAAAATTGTGAATTACGAATGAAGGCGTGTAAAAAAAAAGTAATTACACAACAATTTAATTGCTACACCCATTCACAGGACAATTAAGATAGACCTTTTTCGTGCATTCAACATTCACATTTTCCTTTGATATTTTTATTTTTACCACCTCGGAAATGCCAACTAATTCGCGTTAACAGATAAAGATGCGTTTTAATGTTCTAAATATGATTGCAAGCGCTTTTACGCAATAGGTGGCTTCTTCAGGGCTCTTTTAAGAGGAATATTTCCTCACCTTGTCTCTACACTTCTTGACTTCTGGGTATTTTCACGTCAACACACAAACATAGAATTACTTTATTAATTGTACTATTTACTTCATTTTTTATTTTCATATTACAGCAGGTCTACAAAGGCTTTGTGACATTTCCCTTTTGTTCATTGATTATTTCCCCAACTATCTGCTTAATGGTGGGTATACCTTATTATATTATTCTTGCATTTCTCCAACTACCTTTATCATATTTTTTTACTCGCTCATTTGAAAATTTCTTCGTATAATTTCATCCAATATCTAATTAAAATTATTAAAGTGTAATGCCTTCGATACATTCGCTTAAACCAATAATATATATTCGATAAAACCATTAAATCAATTTTGTTAACTTATACGCGTGCCCGCGCAATTTTGCCGTTGCCTACTGGCACGCACATATGCCGGATTTTGATTTAATTTACACCCTTTTTACACCAACGTTCAATGGATTGGCGAATATTTGCCGCTTTGATGTAGCACATTCGAATTTTTTCCTATAAAATTTTTGATTACTGACAGGCCCGCCCCGACGCTCAATAAACTGGGTATTTATTTAGTAATATTTAACGTATGCCTACGTGCCTTATCGCGACAATTTTTTTCGAGAATTACCCTTGAAATCGAATCGAATGTAAAATACAACCTAGATAATAAATCTCTCCTAAAAACAATACTTTTCTCCAACTACAGCACAATTAGAAAATATTACTAATTAATGAATTTCGTGTTTTCTTGCCTTAATTGCCCTATAATTGGGTATTTCTTAACCGAATTCCGAGGGATATTATTAATTTACACGTAATGCCTTTCCTGATAACCTGACCCCAGATGCTGATAAGCCAACTGACTAAGTGAAATTACTGCATACTAGGAAATTTCGATGAATAACGTTCGACTAATGTTACCTACCTAGCATAGCACCAGCAGCATGCCTACTAATGATCTTTCTACTTCACCCAGCTGTGTCTACCATTTTTAATGCGTAGCTTTTTGTTACGAGTAATACAATACATCCGAGCAGCTTTTAGATTATTAAATATTAATTCCACACATTTATTTCTGTTTGGTCGTGGAAAATTATTTTAAAGCTATAATAACCATATTTGAGTAAAAGAAAAATCGTCCATTTCAACCACTACCAATTAAATCGATTAATCGATGATCTACTGTATGTTCTACGTACATTATGCTACATAGAATAATATCCGTGGACTGCCTTTTCTCTAGATTCTAAGCGACGGTAAATGACACAAACTGACTCAGATGGGTAAATATTGTCGCGATTAATTATGCCATTACCGCAAAACATTTCTCATCTTGATATTATGCGTGGATTTGCCAGTTTTAATTACACACATCCAACATGTCATGCGTTATATTTGTTGTGTTTGGCTTACGCACAATTGTGCCCTCGATTTTATATCATTTTGCTCTTTGTTGCCTCAATGCGTTAATATTAATATATATATTTAGATTATTAATTCGCTTTCATATTTATAATCTACCATTACAATGCGTTATAATAATAATAATAATAATGATTTGAAATTATTAAACACGAAATAACAGATAAATACCAAAAGACAGTGGACAATAGAAGAATAAACACAATAGTGCTATACAACGACTGAATCGTTTCCAATTTTATCGAGATTAATTTCTATGTTCCGAGCAACGATCAGACGATGAAACAGGAGGTATCAATTTGAAAGTGTTCAAACATTCAAGTACCTTGGAGCTATAATAAAAGCAATAGAAACTAAAGCTGCACTAATAGCAATTTGTCATCGGGTGCAAGCTGGAAACAGCGTACTGTTTCACAAATATAAACAGCCTACATGACAAATTAGTAGAGCTACGTAACTTAAGATACATAAAAATGTAATAAGCTCGGTAAACATGTATCTACCCGGAAAGGAAGAGGATAAGGTAAGACCATTTCATGGAAAAATAATAACGAAACTATACTGATTGTGAGAGAAAGTAAATCGTTCGGAGCATCGAAGCAAATTATTCGCTAAGTTATTAAAATTGCAACAAACAAAGTCAGACAAAACTGAAGTCGTTCTATGGGTGCAAAATATAATAACAACTGGTAGCTGATCGATTTAGAGCGCTTCACATAATTGCGAGGCTACTGCATTACATTGTTGTACTAACAATCATAAATTTATTTAATTAGGGTAGAAACATTTCAATTGTTATGGAATCCATATAGTAGGGGAGGGTGGGGCAAGATGGGGCCACGAGGCATGATGGGGACATCGTCTTATCTACAAAACGGCAGTAAACATCTGTCAAATAATAGCAGTCCTAATATTGACAAGTGCTGTTTTATGTTTGTTGTAATGTAGAAAACTTTACTAGTCGTAATAACAAAGTTATTGCTGTTTGTGCGTGAACTTTGCAATTTCCAGAATTTCGTTATTATTTTGATAGTGAGTTCAACGGCCAGTATCGGAAGCATAAGTAAATTATTTAGAACTACACTTTTTTGTGCTTATTAATTGACATGTATTGCATGTTTTATATAGTGTGTTATTTGTTTATTTCAAATATTTAATATGTTAACATAACCAGAAAATGTCCCAAAGGGGCAAGATGGGGCTATTGGTATGGGACAACATAGGGACATCATTATCTCACTCTTCAGTCTGATCCGTTATGCCTGGATATGGCATTATGCTTTCTTGAAGACATAATGCCTATTTCGCATGTTAGGAATAAAGTACAGGTTCAATCAAAGCGTAACAAGGGAAAGACAACAATCCTTACAAGCACTACGTATAAAAATCTGCTGCAAGAAAATAGAAGTCTGGAGAATCCCTAAGGCAACTAGAAGTACTGAGGGAGAGTTAAAGGAAAAAAATGACAAAGAAGAAAACAGAAGAGATCAAGAAGCCGAATTTTTTAAGGAAAGCAAAGAGATAGATTTTGAGAAAACGTCAAGGAAATAATCAAGTTCTTCTGTTGAGGAAGATGACGCTCAATGTTAGTATTGTAAGAGGAAGTATTGATACAATGCCATCGATGGCGAGGTTGGGCACATGGAGGCTGTGCGAATAACTTGGATGAGTTCGTCTTCTATTGTCTCAATTGTGAAGATTAAGTTTAATATTCTTATCGTTATTGTATTTTTTTTATTGTAAGTAGTTCCGCTTTAAAGAGTTTAAGCTTTGTTCCTGCATGTTTTTAAGAATATTTTAAAAATCTACTTCTCTTTACCTATTACCTAGAATTATGGTAGGATCCATTCTTAACTCACCTGGAACCCCATCTTTCCCCCATGGTGGGGCAAGATGGTGTATTTACACATTTCTTTTCAAAATTTTCTCACAACGTCAAGAGTACACATCGAAAAATTGTAAATTCATCCATCAGCAGATAAATGTTTAAAGATTACAGCAAGCGTACTTAGAACCTTGTATATCAATTTGCAATCCTGATGCAGTGTTCTAAAGCTTAATGTTCCCATCTTGCCCCACCTTCCCCTACTTATAATAGGTACCCTAAGATTGGGATGTTTTGTAATTATTTAGCTTTTGCCACCTTTTATGTGTGTTCAGCGAGGACAAACATGTACCTCTATGTCCTTAACTTTAGTTCTCTTTTATTATCTGGTAATTTAATTTTCTTTATCCCATTGGTTTAAGTTTTTGTCATTATTCGTTGTCTAATTTTTTTTATGTCTTTTTTTGTTGTTATTTGTTTTGTTTTACTATGACTTCCATTGCCTCCTTATCCTATTCGTAAATTTCTCCGTTAATTATAATTTCTTTTTTGTAGTTTTGACTTCGTTCTTCCCTCGCAATGCTTCTTAATTCTTTTTGGATAAATCTTCCCTTCATTAAATTGCTGTCACTCCATCTCTCTGATTTACTTTTTCGCTTTGATTGCTCCTCGCTTTGCTCCGAATCCCAGGTAACATGGTGACACGTAAAATGACGTTTGATGGACGTCAATATGACATCTATGATATTGACGTCTGTTGCACGTCATTCATGTCATTATGTCACCTGGGATGTGTTCTGGAACACTCCTGATTCATGTTACAAGTATATTCATAGATTTATTTAAAACCAATTAAATACGGGACAAGATAGATTAGCTTACACAATCTTCCAAATAGCAACGAATGTGTATTTGTTCCTTTTTTACTCGCGTTGCATATTTTGTATATTAAAAACAGAAGTATTGTTTGGTAAAAGATATTTCTGTGGCCGTCATTGTCGCTGTTCAAAATAAACACGTCTTCACTGTTAAAGAAATCGTACGTACAGATATAAACACAACACATGGTTAGGCTCTTAGCCGCATTAAACAAAAGGTTATATATTAACTACCTGCCTATGTATGTAATGCAGTTAAGAATCTGTCCCTGGGTGAAATTTAACCAACTACTAAATGTACAAGTTTCCCAGGGGCGCATGCGTCGAGCGCGGAACTCAGATATGCACCAACAATTCTAGTATATCCAGTTAGTTTACTAAACGTTGTCGACGAGACCGGTGTGGCGGGAACGCATTCAAAATGTGTCATACAGTGTGTGCCGTTTGTTACGTCTGCTCCGATAGGCAGTGAAAAAAAAATAATAAAAACGAAAAGGACCCACGAAACCAGAACTGAACCGAATCCTGACGACACCGCGACATCTCGATAGTTAAAATAAAAGCGACAATTCGGCTTCGCAAAACCAAAAAAATTGTCGTGCGCTAGTAGTGGTATAGTAAACTCTGGACGATTGAATTCATTTTATAGCTCGCAGCATAAGGCCGGCGTACGTATTTTACTATTAATGTGGCGTTGTTGATTATGTTTTTGTTTATGATGTGAGAGGAAAGGTACCCGGAGAGTTCGGATTTTTAACTATGCCTGTAGAAAGAGTACCGTTAGCCAGTAATAAGTGCAAAATACAAGGGAAGTCGAATACCAAAACGACCAGCGTTCATATTTTACACGAGGACGCGAAAGAACCGATGCATAATACCTTCTTTTCTTAAACCATCCTCAAAAAAAAAAAAAAGACGCTGTCTCTCTCTTTGCCTTCTTCTTACCTCCACTTCCTCTCTCTGTATTACTGTGTTTTACTCTCATATTTTTCGGCTTTAATTTGAATTTACATCTTCCCTGTTCTCTTTCTTTCTCTCCCGCTTTTCTTACTTTTGCCATATGCTTTTATGAACCCTAAAAACTCAAAGCAAAGGACCCGTCTCACCAGGTATCTATTTTATAAATATTTTTTAAACCTATAAGTTTTATCATTATGATTGTTTTTTTTTGTTTTCTTTTATGTATTTTATATATATGTATATTTTATCTCCCCCCTTCATAAAAAAAATGCGTATTGCTACTTTTACCATTTCGTTATTACACTCTTGAATATAAAAAAGACAACCTATATGCTATATGCACATCCAAACACAACGCATTAATCGAGAAGAAGCGTTGATGTGAACAAAACATTGCTGTCTATGTGTTACCGCCGGAAAACTTTCTCCTAACTTTTTGATTCGCCATCAAACGTGATTACACCTAAGATTCTTATTAAAAACACTTTAACCATGAAATAAAAAAAATTACAGAGATAATGCTTAAATCTAACAGGAAATTAAGTGCAAGATTTACTCAGAATAACAACCCCTTTATCATGCACAGACACAATCCGCGGATTTAGCAGTTTTCCGCTGCTATTACCCCAGTTGAAATTGGTAATTCCTCGAAAACAAGTACAGCAAAACTTTACCCCATAACGAATTGCCCAGGTAGCATACTGACGTTATTTTAACGTACAATATTAGGCACTCATTACGTTTATTTTACGTCACTTGTTAGGTGAAATTAACATATCAAATACGGCACAATGTCACAGTCATTATGACGTCAATAGAAAACGTAAATATGACGTATGTTTATGAGGTTTATATCACGTTTAATTTCTGACTACACTTGCGGGAATTCGTGCTACCAGCAGTGTCGCCGACTATATAGAGAAGCGAATATTAACGTCGACCGCCGAGTGGAAATATTTCAATAGCATATATATGACATTTGTGTATTATAAACCACAATAATTTAATCTTTTATTAATTATAATCAAATGATGCTCCCAATACACTATTACAGTATGTATTTTCGAACGGCAATCGACAGTAATATTTGCTTCTGCACATATTGAGTGACACTGATGGTAGAACCATTCTCGCAACTCTCTTTATGGCGTTTGTTACTAAGTGGTAACGCTAATATATTTTTTTTATTAAACTACCAATAAAAACGCACTGGTCCTTAAAAATTTCAGGTGCTTGGTTGTTGAAATGATGAATGGGGATGTATTAAGAATGAATAAACTAATATGATTATTTAATTGACGTACCGTAATTAAAGTATAGAATTTTTTTGCTTCACGTAATTGTTTATTCATAAATTTGTCTTTGCACTGTATTCTATAAAAAAAAAACATTTTTTTAGGAATGACATATTTATTGGTAATATAAACTATATATTAAAATTATGAAGTAGTGGGAAGGATGTAAATGTACCGTCGTTACAAAAAATCATGCACTTAGCAACTATTTGATTCATGTCGTAAAATTTTAATTCTGATAATGTATTCATAATGAAAATTTGTAAATCACTCGAAGGAAATGGATAGCAGTAAAGCGGCCTATAACTTAAAAATTCCCTTCCAAGTAGAAGGATTTTATTTTCGGAAACGTAAAGTATATTTTCTATGCGAACAACTTTATTTTCAAATGTAAGAATGTAAGAGTTAGGACTTGAATGTGAATATGTTGACAGATGCATATTTTTAAAGACAATCTTTTTATATTGCTTGCAATAAGTATCTTCTAAAAGAGGTCCTTCAGAATGCTCAATATCATATGTAATGTTAGGGTAAGTATTTGTTACATTTTTGGAAGCAAGCTCTTCAGACGTCGGTACAATTGTTGTAAAGCTTTTGCGGAGATCTAACTACCGCTTCATTTCTCCTAGATAATTCTCAATGTAAATGCCGATATATTATCTAAAGTTTTATATATTCTTGCTTCATCAGCAATATGTGATACCATTTTGAACATTGTACACAAGGAAATCTAAACCATAAATATGTTGCAATGTGATACAAAATGGTTTAATATCTTTTCTGCTAAATTGTAACCCATTTTTGCATATGTCTATCACTCAAAAGTATAGACATGCCAAAGTGAAGCAATAAAAAATGTTCATACACTGATTTATCAACGTGTTTCTTCAAAACCAAAGGGCCTACATAAAGTAAAAATGTTCTGAACTGGGTTGCTTTCCAATGAGCTATATCAGAAAGTTTTTCTGTTTTCCTATTAAATTCTAAAGGAAAAAATTGCTTGAGCTGCTCTAACTGATTATTTAAATTAGTAACTGTTTTGCTACCTACACGTACTTTTATTGATAGTTATTACCACTAATCCAAGTATTCAGAAGTTTTTTCCATGACTCCAATACATATGCAATGCATATAATCTATTGGGAAACAGGAGATCATATTAATATTTAATTTTAACAAAGGCGATATTCCAGTATGGTGGTTTACATCTTCTTGAGATATAAAGGATTCGTTAGATCTGGGAGCTGCTGCAATACCCCGAAAAATTACACGTCCATTTATATATTCGCCGGGCTCGATACATTTATCACAAGAGGAATATCCACTATGTAATTTGATACACTTAATAAATGCTTTTGCTGGTGCATCACAAACAAAGCTATGAATTTTAATAGTATATTTATTGTTATTAAAAACTAAACCATTTTTTAGTAATTCTGAAGTTTCATTTATAAATGCTTCCAAATAAACATCAAGTGGACTAGGTTTAGACCTCCACAGAATATTCCAACAGCAAATGGTTTTGCATTACTATTTTTTACTAGACCAAGAATAGGCCAAACTTGCATATTAGAATTATTAAATAATGGAAGCCCATCTATATTAAAAGATATCTCAATTACACCATTCAAAATTTGGTTATTTGAAATAACCTGTATTAAATTTTCATGTAAACCCAAATGAACATATTCACCATTTGCCAGCTTTTTATAAAATTGGTAAAACTTTAAGGGAGTTGCTAATAATCCACGTGCATCGAGCGGCAATTCCGGATGTAATGAATTTAGTATATGTAAAAGATCGGTTATCGCAGAAAGTGGAACTTTTGTATTACGAAGTGCCCATTGTCTTAACTGATCTGGTAATTTTTTTTTATTATCGTCGTTTGTTACGATGTCCTCATTGGAGTAATTCTCAGTTTCACTTATATTAAATTCAATGCCGTTGTCTTGATTATGCTCCAAATTTGGTAGAGAGTTGAAATCGTTACCAACAGAACACATATTGTCTGTGATTAAAGTATCTTTCTCTAACAGTTCTGCACCAGAATCAATTTCAGAGATGGCATTATTTGCTTTATTACTATCATAAAGCAATTTATTTAATGTAAATTTAACCTCTCTATTTACACGTCTGTACATTTGCCGCTTTCCCACTACTTCTTTATAAAACTTCCTATATATAAAGTTATTGTCAGACATTATTAGGTATTAGTATTGCAATATTAGTTATAAAATATATAATAAAATAAACATTTGCTTCTAATAGGCTTATAAATATCTTACTTTTAAAATTTATTTACTACTAATATTTATTATAAGGCTTAATGCAATACTTGCTAAAGAAATACATTAAGTAAAATAACTTTACGCACGATTTTTCTTTACTCGCTGGGGGTGCATGTTTGAGCCAAACTTTAACAGCTTCTTCAACATCTTTACTTGTAGAATTGCACGTTGATTTTACAGCACCTAGAAAACAATTTTACTTACTAATATGGCTATTAATACATTTACCCAATGTAACTTCTTCAAAAGGCGACGTTTAAATGTATTTCATTAACTGACATTCAATAAATTTAACTAAATTAAAATGTGGCAAAGTGAAATCATTTACTTATTTTGATAATAACAATAACATAATAAATAAATATGTAACGACCGATTTCACATTACTTAGTTAAATCTGGATAAGCCAGAAACTCACTAAATAAGAGGTTAACTGTGACCTGTGAAATTTATTAATAAAATGCATTCTGAATGTGTCTATGCTTATGTATACATAAATGTCAAATTTTAAAGTGACTTATGAACTAATCACTTACTTATTACAACTTCATTTAACTTTAATCTTGAAAAAGCTTCTTTGGTTTTTCGTCCATAAAAATTAAAATGACAAGCCAATTGATCATCCAGAGTTTCTCGTAAAATTCTGTTAGTTTTTGAAACAGTATCTTTCCCACCTAATGTTGAATAGTAGGCACTCTAAAAATATTAAGTATTGTAAAACATATAATTCATTAAATAATTTATTAAATACTCACAAGTTCTTTAAATTTGTCATTGTTTTCTAAATATCTTTCTGTAAGATTTATTTCCTGGAGACTTCTTAGTGGAAACTTAACTGGAAGATCTTCAGGATAATTTCCTTTCTGTACAGTCTTCTCATTAGTTATTTGTGAAAGCAGAGATATAATCTTTTTATTTTGATTCTTAATCTCAATTACATGCACTAAGAGGTTTTCGAAAGCTAGAAACAAAAATATTATTTCTTGCTAGTATTAACACAAAATATAACCTCCAACCTAATTTTTCTGAAATTACTTTACTATTAGTTGGTGTTTCAGTTGTTTCATGTATTACATTTATCTGTTGCCTGAAAATATCATCTTGAGTAATGCTGTTATCTATGCTTAAGCTTGCAGATTCAGAGGATGTTGGTGTATCTATGAACACAGAATATTAATATAGAGGTTCTAACAAATACTACGTAACTGTACTCTTAAATAAGTTCTTCTTAATTGAAGGAGGTTTAGGCAAGTTTCTTTCTGTATATTCACTATCATCACTATCCGTCGACAAATATCTAATAGGTTTTACACGTTTTCGCCTTATATTCGAATTTTCTGATTCTGACTGAAGGTCAGAAGTTACTTCAGCCTTTTTCACTTTCTGCTGGGCTTTTTCGAAACTATCTAAAATATAATTTATTTACTTAAAATTTAACTACTCGCCGAAATAATGTAAATAGAACCTGTTTCATAAAATATCCTATTAACACTGTACAGTCTCCACGTTTCTGTATTTATCTCTTCGGCTTTTTTCAGCGACTTCTCAAACTGCGATGCATCTTTATATGGTGGCCAAAAAACTTCTTTTTTTCTTGGTGTAAGCCATTTCTTATGTATTACACTTAATCCTCCACCCTGTTGAGGAGAAAATTCGATCACCGCGTACATCCTACCTCCAATATTATAATTATCTTGTATTCTAACCTCAACTTTTCCTGCCTAATATACTGTCTTGCCTTTCTTGCAAAATTATTTCTACGTAAACAATGTGTATTCAAACCCACTGAAGCACAATAGTGTATACTTATACTTACCTAGATTTTTAGTACAGCTAAACTGTTAATATGCTGTTAATGGTAAAAAAAACAGCGAAAACCGTTACTATAACCGCCATGTAAATGGCGCGTACCGCGTAGCGCATAACGTTATGGTGGGGCAGAGAAAATATATTTGATTTGCGAAGAAGAGAGTTATTTAACTTCTTATATTTATTTTGATTGGTTAATAATCATGATTTTATATTTGGTTTAAATTTTGAATAGAACAGAATTAAAAAAATTAAAAAAAAACGTATAACGCAATGGCACTATGTCGTGCTATAATTTCAGACATTTCGTAAAATTTTCTCGTGTGTGCGTTTAAAAAAAAAATTCAAAAACAGGCCAATCAAAATACATTTTAAAATAAACATTCAACCGTACGTTCAATACAAGTGACTAATATACGCTAGTATGACGTTCCAAAATAACGTCAAAATTACGTCTGAAAAATGTCGTATTAAATACGTTTCTTTTAGGTGAAAAGCTGCCAAATGACGCTAGGCGGCATAAAATGACCTTTAAAAGACGTCGTTATAACGTATCATGCTACCTGGGTGTGTATCCGAAGTTCTGGATTACTTTTTAAATCTTGGAGAACGTTTCTTTTGTGGGTGTTTAACACCTCTTTATCAAATCATATCGTTACAAGAACGTTCAAGTAAAATATACAGGGTCGGGCAAATGTGTGGGAACATTTTTGGGCTAAATTATGGGTTCTATTCAAAAATAACTTTTAAGAAAAGTTTTTGTAGTATTTTTATTCTAGTCTGTAACATGCTATCGTATATTTCGAGATATATACTTTTTTTAAATGAATCACCCTCTATTTTGTCACATTTTCGAATAGACATTTTTCCAAGAATTACAATGATATACGGCTTGGAATATGAAAATAAAAGCGTTGGCTATTAACATCTTTAGTTCCATTACGATCAATTTTATCCACTATTTCCTGATAAAACTGCATCATTCTCTATGAGGATCATGTTCATTTAATTCTTTTACTGGGATGAACTTAATCTTAGACAAGAAAAAAGCATCAGTAAAGTAATATAAGACAATTTTATTAGTGACGTTTTTGGTTGTTCTTGAAGATTAATAAGAACATCCGAAGAAGTATATTCATTTGTGGCAATTTTATGTCGACCGATTTTTGACACTTAAACGTTTGCAACACCCTTGAGACTGTTGATTTTGAAATACTTTCATCAGGAAATATAGCATGCACCATGAAGGGCCTCTGCCTGTCTCCAAAACCAACCATCATTAACAAACTAATTCGTTAACGCTCTGTTAGTTCGCCCATAATGAATAATGAATTTTAGTATACGGAAACTATGACTGTCAGTAATACTGCAAATAATTTCATTTATGCTGAAAGTTTCCATGGCAACATAAAAATACCAATATTCTTTATCAGATATATCTGACAAAAAGATTTTAATAGTCAACAGCCGTGCACACCCACCAAATCGCATATCACTGTAATTCTTAAATATTACATAATAACATTATGTCACCAGAGTACAATTTCCTCTTTTTTATTTATTGTTAATAATAAGCACTCTACTTTAGTAGTAGATTTGACATTAGCTATTCGATATTTTACTCTCACTGGCTCTAATTATTTGTATGAGGATAAGCAAATTTATTTCATTTCAATACACAGCATACATAGTTAAGACAAAAGGTAAAGAAAGAAAATAAGAAATAAAACACAGCAGATAGCAATAGAGTAATAAAATGTTACTGTTTTACTCTAACACTTAAACGCATAATATAAGCTTAAATATAACATAAATAGTAATAAATAAAAAAAAGGAAGATTATTAGAACATCCGATTAATCTTTAAATCTTTTGAGATAGTTGCAATTCGACAATTCCTGACAATTCGTCACCCAGTGATTGTTAATGTATATTTATTAGAGTTGTAAAATATGCCAAGATTACTCAGAGTTTATCATTAATCTTCTCCTGGCATTATTAGATTTTTGGGGTGCAACTAATCACATATAAAAAAGGGCCTCCCTTTACGTAATTAACATTGCATCAAAATGTCTTCAATCTAGAGGTGTGTAAAAACCCCTGAATTTGGTGTAGGAATTGCTTAAACGCCACTGCTCCATCGTAGAAATAAAATGTAATTTTACTTGGAAACGTGAACTAAGATGGGATTTGTAATATTCAAACTGGAACGTAAATTCACAGTTTAATATGTTTATACATTACATTACTATTATGTATTTTTCAAGACGAAAAGTAATTTTACATTCCGTTGTAATTTTGGTAAATATCTATTAGCTGTTATTGTGTTATATTTTTATGTATATTCGTAATGTATGCTTGAAGAAAAAAAAGTATCTGAACGATGCGAGCTCAAGCAAGCGAGAGAGAAGATATTGGGCCCCTTCATTACTATAGGAACCAATATTTTCTCTCTTGCTCGCTCAGGCTTGAATCGTTCGGGTATCATTTTCTTCAAGTATCAGTATACTTATTACATTTTCATATGTAAGTTTACACAGTACATAGAATTTGTTTAATATAAATCAAAGTTGCTATCTATACACAATAAAAAAAAAAAAGATTACAGTAACATTCCTGGTAATTTACGCCAGTAATATTATTGTAATTTTGCAAGTCGTTAAGGAAATTTACATCAAGCTGTAAATTTACAATTATACAATTACAATTACAGTTTAATGTACCTGTGACAGATCATGGAACGAATTCTCCTTTCTAACTACTATCGTGTTAAAATTGTAGTTTTAACAGTAATATTCATATTGCCAAATAAATTTACCGATTACATTGATGTTTGTAAATTTACAGCTCCTACAGCAAGCCTACTTTAAAAACGATGTTTTGTTGTAATATCACAATATTTTTTTACTGTGTTTAGTAAATAGTCTTGGAAACACACAATGGAAACTCAAACTTTGAAAATCCTTTCAAATATTTTTTAGAATATTTCTCTCCTGCCCATTTCCCACCTACAATGACAAGAGTTAATAATATACATTAGAGATGATAATGTTGTTACCTTCTTTAATAATAATGCCAGAATATTTGCAACAAAGACTACCATTGACTGCAATTGTTTTTTTTTTTTTAATTCCTTGTTTCTAATGGGTTATACATACATTTATTTGTAAAAACTTGTTAAAAAAATCGACTTCAACTGTAAATCTTTATTTTGCCATGTCATTTTCGCACTTCATTGAAGCTACTGTCGAAAAAAAGGTCATTCGCGATATCCATACCAAGTTTTTTTTTCCGTTACACTGCAGTATTGTTCTTGCTTTGTCTGTTGGAAGCATTTTGGACTAGTGGAATTAACCTTTATATAGTTAATCATTATTGAAATTTACAAATGCTTTGCCTTCTCTTTTTTTGCTAAAAACTTATCCACATTGAGTTTCTTTGATAGCGGGTTGCTTTTATATAAATAGGCTAATGTACACACCATTTGTTTGTTCTCTTTTTGAAGTATCCTGCAATGATATCTTAATACGCAAATATATGTTTTTGCATAAAACAAAGAAATATTATTAAACATAAAATAAAATCCAGACTGTTAAGACTAAATAGTCAAAATTATTCCTACAGTTAACTCCTTAGAAATGCAATTCCTTTTCTCATTATTATATATAACTAGAGTTACAGTTTGTATGATAGCATTATCTCTGGAGTATTAAAGTGATATGGAACTTCAAGATAATGTTATGTAGTAATGGGTCCAAGTATTTTTTTTTGTACGGTGTTAGCTTGCGGTGTCGATTTCTTTGTCTCGCATCTTGAACGACGGTGAATATTTTTAAGTGCATTAATCCCAAACAAAAAGGCATTCCAAAAATACTGGAGATAAGCAAATCGAATCCCATTTTATGCAGCTCCAAAATACGAGACGCAGAATTTATGCCGTCGGTATATCAATAATATTCTATCAGAGCGTATATCCGAATACCTTCTCTCTAAAGGCAGCTTACCTGAAGGGACCACCTTTAGAGGTCGACCATATTCTCGATCAAACTTATTCGGCTTTTGCATCGGCCACGTTCGTTCGGAGCCGAGCCCGAACAACTGTTATATGTATACATACAACATTATATCCGATCCTGTACTGTGCAGCAGGTAGTACAGCCACGTTTTCAAGTATGCATTTCACATAGTGGAACTTTTATAATTAACCGAAAAATGACGCCTCTTCCCTTCGCACAATATGAAAGTTGAGAGAGTAATTTAAACGAAAAAAATTGCTAAAAACTTTCCTAACAACCCGTATATATACACATAAAAACAAAAATAATAACGCGAACCGCGCTCAACATTCTTAATTGCATATTTCATGAGCTAATATGTCTCACTCGGTCTGGAAATAGATATCAAAGAGTTTCGGAAACAATTGTCTAGAACAGATAAATTAGATTTAATACCTTGTATATATGTTCAACACCTCGATTATTAAAGGCGGTTTGATCATTCCTAATTTCCAAGAACACCTAAACACCTTTTCTAAATAATCAATTCATAGGCGCGATAATTATAATAATGACAACATGATGAAATTTAATTAATTATACTAAGCGTTAAATCCAACCGAGTTGCCGAAGTGGGTAGCACAATTAGATTCTAATATTCTTTTATAAACCTTAATTATGTTCCTAGGTTTCTATTAAATAATTAATTAATACATTAAGCCTAGTATGAAAAGCACCCGAAATCAAAGCAAACTAGATATATTTTTCTCAAAAACTCCACGGTTTAATTACCCAGTCACAGCTGTAAAAATGTGTCTGTATATCTGCATAGTTTTAAATCATTTTATTTATATTTATATTCAATGTAGTTTTAACCCAATTCTCTACAGAAAAAGTCCGTAAAAACAATACTTCTATTAAAACTTGATCTAGACTGTATAATAGGAAGAAATATTAATAGAAGTTACGAAATTACCTACGTGTGATGTCACTAAGGCTTTTGGATGTGTGTCACATGATATTCTTTTAGAAAAGTTGAAGCATTATAGGCTTCCCGGATGTGCATCAGCTGCTATGAGATCTTACATCAGATCAACATGTGATAATTAACGGTAAATTGAGTTCAAATTTAAAAGTGAAACTTGGTGCGCCACAAGGATCTATTCTTGGCCCATTATTATTTGTTATATACCAATCTATCCTACTCAATCGTTTTTGACAATACACTATTTTAGTAAATAGCCAAGACAAGCATGTAATAGACAATATAATAAATGCCGGGACAGGTTTACAGTTGATGGTCCACCCTTAAATCGAAGAGAAACGAAATCACTAGAATTTAGAAACGGAATCGACTTGTTTGGCCGCCGAAAAAGTTACTTGGGGAAAAAAATGTAGCGATTCGTAGCACTCGCTCCTGGGAAGATTTGATTTGAATTGATTTGCACTGGTGTGCAAAAAAATAATAGGTGCACGTATCATAATGGGGTGAAGTAAAAAAAAACGACTTGCTCTAGTGAAACTGTCTAACAAAGAAGGACTTCGGCTAGAAGCACAGAGAGCTTCGCATTCGATTTCTTTAGGAACCTGTCGCCAGTTAGTCGATTCTATGCCCCACCGCTATGTGGCAGTTTTAGGAAATCGTGGTTATTCTACTTAATATTGATTACTCATAGAATTATTCTTTTATTTTGTACATGTAATAGTAATACATGTTGCACCTATTTTTTTGCGTAGTGTGTTTTATAGATTTCCTATTTTTTAATGAATATGAATGAAGTTATCATTCTTTTTATTTATAGATATGTTTTAATAAACAAATTTTACTATATGCATTCGATATTTAACTATTACATCCATTAAAATCTATATTATGAGTCTGTTTTCCCAAAAATAAATCTTGCACCTATTTTTTTGTACACCAGTGTATATCTAGTGAATCATTCCAAAATAAAAGCATTTTTGGTATGCCTGTTTTTTTTTTGATAGTTTATTCAATATACATATAAACATATTTGCATAAAATTGCCTAAAACTCGGAGTAATTTTTAATATTAATTTTTCGAAAAAAGAAAATTATATACAGTTTTGAGAACATTCGGTGTATATAGGGAAATAATTTTCTATATACGCATAGGTCTAAACTGTACGCCGCCCCCTCAATAGTATGATAAGGAAAAAAAAACGTATTTTTATCAATAAATACCAAACGTAAATAAGATAAAATTTATCTTACACAATAATGACGGTTATAAATTAACTACATTCACACACAAGCATACAAAACACCGAAAAATATGACCATCTAGACTGAAAATTGAAATCCCTTATCGTCTAATAATAAGGGGAACTCGCTTATCAATTAAGTAAATATTTATAAAGGCATTTTAAAATCTATACCGCGGCCACAATCTCGGGAGTTATTCTCTCTATAACAACAAAGAAATTCAGTGGCCCGTAAAGGGGAAAGGTATTGAATTATAGAAAGGTTGCTAGGTTGAAATTACTGAAAGCTCTTCCGCCTGTGTAAGATGGAGTTATCTTTCCACAGCTTTATTCCGCAAGAAAATTCAGTTGGATGCGCAAATGCGCTCTTAAAATATCTCCTCTTTTATCGGAATATTGTATAAATAAAAATCGTCTCAAATGTTTCGTTTAATGTGTGCGATAACAAAATCGGAATATCATAAAAAGTAAGGCGAGCGTATTTATTTTAACTAATCGGGACAACAACCAAAATATAAACAGTTTGTATCAAGAAAATTATTGTGTGTGTGTGTGTGTGTGAAGTTTTATCGAGAATGTATGACGGAACGATTGCCTTTCATGCGTTACTCCCCGGATTATCTTGTATAAATTCGTTTTACGCCGATGAGGCAATGAAATTACACAATTTAAAACGTCTATATAAGTTTTTACCTTAAAAACAAAATAAATATTAAACCAGTATCGACGGTACCGACATTAAAATAATCGACAAGACTTTCGAGATAATACAAACGGTAAGATTAGTGAAATATCGCAAGAATTACGACACGTGGATCAGACGATAGGATTATTTGGAATTAGAATGAGGAAATCGATTATTTGTTGTGTTACCATTACATGGAAATTTTCACAGAATAATTGATAATACTATCGATCCGATTCAGCCTTATACGTGAATAAATATTTTATGTGCCTGTGTATTTCTGCTGGACGCCGCTGGGTGAGGTTTGATTTTTGCACACAGCGCCGCGAACATAACGTTCAACTCGGAAAAAATCACCTTTCCGGAGCAAGAGGGTTAATAGAGGGAATAATAGCAGATGGTGCCTCATGACAAGAAATTGTGGAAACACTTGATTTATAGGCATCTTTAAAAACATATTGCCGCTCTCCCAAAGATATATACCACACAACCTCGTACTTTAAAAGTGTATACACATTTACTGCACGCTGATATTCACATAAACATTATGGGGGTAAGATTTTGAAATATTGAGGAAGTTAAACTCATAAAAAAAATATATCCTACCTCTTAAGGATTAAAATAATATAACAAGGGGAATGGAGATATTGCTACTAATTTACAAAAGTGTAATAATAATTATAAGTATAACGTAGTATTTAGCAAAATGGTTTTAATTTCACCTCTGTATATACAGGGTGTATCAGATATAGAGGTAAATATAATAATATGTAGCAGCTGTAATCATATACGATCAAAATGCCTTAATGCACAGGGGGTCTATCTATAAGCATTAACGAGAAAAAAAATATTTAGTAAATGCCGTGGGCTAGAGCCGCACCTGTGCCCATCCTAAATGCTGTCCCGAGTATACCCCTACATACCACTATCATTCAGCCATTACCGCTGTTAGTTTTGTGTGGATCGGCGCTTGGAGTGCAAGCCACTTCGAACATTTTATTTAAATTCTTCCCGTCTCGAAAAAACCGATCCTTTTCAGGACCACCATGATTTCATATAAAGAAAATCGAAGCGTGATGCATCGGCAAAAGCGCGGGAATGTATAGATTTATTTTCGCGCGACATCATAGTAAAAAGGCGTGTTTGCAAATTTTCTGTGTCTACATTTATTTCTGTGTAATTCGATTCAATTCGTTTTGCGTTATTTGATTAAATAAATCCAAAAGAAATAACTCCGATTCATGTGGTACCGTTTATTAACAACTAACTCTGGATTCGACAAAACAAAAGAAAAATATTTACGTTTTTTGTAACTACTAGAGTCGCATATCCGGTGAAACTCGAACGTCTTATCAGGGTATTAAAAATAATACTTTGCAGACTTACGTAGAACGCTCTTAACAAATAAGGAATGTTTATTTTATAAAAAGAAGAAATTTAAAATGCCTCAGTTTTGCTATTTTTACAAGGGCACACTGGCCGATTGGCCTTTATTTATTCAGAATGACGTTAAATGAACTTACGGCATACCATTATTAAGAATAATACTAAATGAGTGCAATACATTTATACATAATACCACGTTTAGCGAGTGCTTAACATGACGTTTCCTTGCATCAGGCCCGGACTAAAGAATTTTTGGCTATAAATTTCATTTTTTTTTTTATTGTTTAATGATGAAACCTGGTTTCGGTGGGTTTGTGCTTTGTATGTCGTGTAGTTAACACCCAAGCAAAATATACTTTTTTTATTTGATACACCCTGTATATTACCACATATAAATCTATGTATATTTTCCTGAAAATAAATGCAAAAACCAAAAAAAATGCAGCGGCCTATCTGTGTTATGTTTCTTGATGTGCTATAAATCAATACTAAAATCAATATTATTCTATGAATTTTCATACTAACGGAATATAAATACAAACCAAATTCACAGGATTGATATTTATTAAGCGACAACATACAAAAAATTAAATAGATTTCACATTTTGGCAAGAGAAATAATACTTCCCTTCTCAACATGAACCAGACTATATATCTATTGCGCTAGGTCTGTGTCATCGGCTGACTATACTTGTATCGCGCACATGGTATATAGTTTTCAATGTATGTATACGACGTCACCAACGTTTTTACGTAAATAGACCATTCATAAGTCATGCGCATGGCCGTGCTCCTCGATTCATTCCATTTTTTTTCCCTTTAGACGAGGTCCTATCATTTCATTCCATTTCATAATGCGAAATGTACGGAAGATTTTCTTTTTTTTTGGGAGCGTGGCGCATGTGAGATGCAGGGGACAATATTTTATATTATCCCATACCTTTGGATATTTCCCTTTTTGACGTTTCCCATTTTATTTCTTATAACGCCAGCTCTCTACCATATATGATGCAATGTAGCATATTGTATCCGCATAATTTATTATGTTCCTTTTAGTTTTGCCCTTTATTTTTTATTCTATAACCGAAAGGCCTGCCACCCCCTCTTCTCCTAGTAGGATCCATCGGCTCTGATGATTAATTATCGCTTCAACGCGGTGCGTTGGCCGGTGGTATTCCTTTTTATTAATTAAAATTTCATTCACTCTTTTTTTTGCCTTACTCCGTTTACTTTGATTTCATTTATCCTCTTTCTAAAAATAAATCTGTAAATGAAGTGGGCGGTACATAAGGATGAATCAAATATTAAAAAATAAAAGGGATGAGAAACAATAACAAGCTGAACAATTTTTTTTTATATAAATACCTCTTTACTGATTCTCGCAAAAAGAAGGATTTGGAAAATAGGGAGAGGATCTTTTAATTAAAATTGTTACCTTTTCTTTCGCTTTTTATCCTTTTAATAATCTGCAATACAGTACCGGAGTCTCGTTTATAATTAAACAAAAATTCCTGGACACTCATTCCATTTTGATTAAACAATTATATAAGAGGCCTCTGAGGTAATTTAACACCAAGGGAAAGGCAATGTTAAATCGATAAGTTTTTGTAAAAAAAATCCATTATTATCCTGTCTGAGATTAGTAACAGAAAATGAAAAAAAAATGTTTTAAGTCAGGTACCACTAAAGCAGTGCTTCATCATTCTTAAAACAAGCAAACTTTAAAGATTATTATGAACTTTTTCTTATCACGGGGTTGTATAATTAAACAACGTGAATTAATCACTTCAAAAACATTAAATTTCTGTTCTAGCATCAGCCCCTGCAGGTGTTGCAAAAATATGAATTAAATATAATAAAAACAGCGCTTTTCCCCTGATGCTAAATTAAAAAACAAATCTTAAGAAGTGGTTTGGTCAATCCCACAGTATCAGTTCTGTCATTTATAGAATTTTTTTATATAGATCATTTCTAATTTTTAAGACATTTTCATAAGTACTAAAGCAAGGATTTTATAAATAAATAAATGCCTAATTATATACTTAAATGAATAAACTCTCGAATGAAGCATTTCCTTCCTGTCAGTGGAATACTACTGGCACAGATTTTGTTTCTACCGATGAAAACTTTTTTTTCCCATTCGAGATTAATTATCCCTACGTGATTATCGCGTTGATAATTCATCTATATGCAATGTCCGGACAGTTTTATCCGAGCGAAATTACATAATCTCCCGCGATTTTTCTCCATTACCTCTTATATTCCGGGTGCGCTGGTACATTTGTCACGATTTATAATTGCACTTTTGTGTATTATGTGCCTGTTTCCCTCTGTTCCGCTTCGTTCTGAGTATATGTTATGCGTTGACGGTGGTTAGTACTCGTGGGGTTGCCGGCAACGGAATTGGTAACTGGGAACGACGCTGGGTTACAGCTGTCAATGTGACTGTTTCTTTGCAAGATGTTGATTTTAATTAAATTATAAACCGGAGCACATGAGTAGCGCCGGCGTGTTTAATATTGTTAACGGATTTACAGGTAATCTAATGAACAATGTAATTTTGATTGATTCAAATTTTACTGTCTGAGCTTCCTATTTCGCCGGGACGTGTGCGTTGCTTTGTTCGGTTGTCTGGTTGGATGACTTCTTGTCGTTGCAGCGCCCGCCGTTCGTATCGATCAGCTGTTATTTCGTTTTAATAACTTAAATCTCTTTAGGGTTTCAGCCAATTACGACGATCGGGACTAAGGATGAAATGATAATATTTTTTTGATAAAACTCCCCTTCAAACCTCTCATTGCTTTGATGTTTGTTAGTTTGAGAACATAAAAAAATATACTTCAAGTCGAAATATTCATTAACTAACTTTACAATTTCAGTGTTTATAAAATATTCGCGTCAAATAAACTTGATGATTGGTTCTTTTATGTTTTAATTACGTTTCGATACTTGTTTAAATAATTACATTGTAAATAATACAGTGCATTTAACATTGGTGAATAATAAACCTGATTAAAATGGCAATGTTATTTATTCTTTATTATTTTACTGGTCGATATTTTCGCATTGTAAGATTGTTACAATGCAGCAGCAGTGGTATTCGCATACAAATGAACGTATTGGATGAAGTTAAAAAACTCATTAAAGTTATTGTTTGTGCTAAGGTCATAATATAATAGTGACGATTGGGAAGCACCTATCTGAAAACCAAACAGTTATTGGCTAAAAATGATAAAGCTGTAATTAATTTTGTTTTTAAGTTCGGAAAATAACATTTTCCTGTTTTTATATTCGGGCATGTGGATGTGCAACTGATTGAGAAGAAGAATATGAGACTGAGAACATTTGTATTACCCACCTAAACGTGAAATATTACATAATATCAATTGAATAAATATCAGTAAATAATAACATTTAACTGCATTTCCTTTAATTGTCTTTGATATTAATCAAATTACCGTTTATTTCCTTAAAATTGATTCTAAGCCATTATAAGCAATATTCGATTCAAATGCGTTCTTTCTCAACGCAAATCGCGTATATTGTATATTTAATGTTTCAAAATAAAAGTGCATAATTACGGCGCACAATTGTTCATATAATGTTACATTTTAGAAAATACCTTTGTTTCCTTTATTTTTATGATTCTATGTTTAAATTGAAAAACAGTTACGAATAATAGCTATAAATGAAATGAATAGCATGGATTTGAAACGTTTGCACAAGCATATAAGAAGCCGATAAAAGAATGTAAAGCAATTATAAGAAATTAGAAATTATAACAGCATTTTAACTCTTTATATTTATTTTATTAATTCATTAAATGAATGTTATATTTTCTAATAGTTTAATTATAACTAATAAATCATTGGAGCACTGAAACGTTGCAGATAATCATGAATGTAAACAATAACTTGAATAGTGAGAATTATGGGACTAGAACAGAGACAATTGTTAGAACATCAGCAATATGATTAAGTTTAGTGATAAACGTAAATCACTTATATAGATTACGAAAAGTGAAGGGCCTAGAACAGAGCGCTGGAGTACTCCTCTATCTACAATGCGTATATTAGATGAGTATTCATTAATCACTACTTTTTGTTTACGATTTGACAATAAGCTATGAGACCAACTCAAAGAATTGCCTCTCATACCGTAAGTATTTAATTTTTGAGGTAAGATAGTATGATCAACATTATGGAAAACCAGAGATAAATCAATAAACATAGCACGATTTGAATCTGATTAATAAGGACATACAAGGCAGTGTTAACAGAGCTATTAGGAAGGAAACCATGCTGATGGTAACTAGTGAAAAGATAATATTTTTTAAAATAAGCTAGCAGCATTTCATTCATCAATGAATCGTGTAGTTTAGAAAAGGCAGTTTGGGTCGCCCTTTTGATTATCAGCATATACACACAGTCAGTTGTTTTGTTGTTAATATTTCTGCTTTATGACTGATCTCTTTTGAGGTGTTGCAATTTTTTTGGCACGTATTTCCGCAGAGTTTGAGTAATAATAAGTAGGGTCTTCCGATAAGAAAAAAAATCATTTTTCTTTATTTATTCCTTGTATAATAATAATAATATAATGTATTATGATAGTCCATGGTGGATATGTGGATTAGTACATTTGTAATATTAATTAATATCTCATTCGGGATACGGGATTTATGAATACGGAAATCGGAAACGGTGAGCAAATGGCATTAGTATTATGAGCGTGTCCTATTCAACTAACCAGCCGGTGGATACCTCTAAAGCCTCTCCTCTAGTTTGTATGCCCAGTCATGTAAAATGTTGAACCCTCACCCTCTCATCACGTATAGACTGATTAAGTTTCAACGGATCGATGTTTTGATAGGAAGCACTGCTGCATCCATCCATACCGCTTTATTCCGATGCAAAAATAGATACGCCGCTTCTAAATAGCGGGAATAAAATACATTAACGATTGTTTTTCCATTGTATCGTTACAATCCCCCCTCCCTACCCTCCCTAGCATCTCTTTTTTTTCCGGAGCTGCGTGTGGGACTGCTTTTTTTTTTGTCCCGCTATCCTCCTCGCCCACGGAACTGCTGTCTGCGTCTGGATTTCGGCCAAGACGCCACTTTCTTCCTCTGTGACGGAGAATGGATGGACGGATGAATGAATGGAGCCACTGGCGGCGGTTGAAGGTTAGCGCCGCCGCCCGGCCGAATAAGAGAAATATTTAACTCGAAGGAGCAGATAATGAACCTTACAGATACCTCGTTCCTTTTACTTTAAAACGATTTAATGCCGTTGCTTAAGAAAATGGAATTAGAGGCAGAGATTTATGGTATTGTTGTTGGTGCATTTATCTCTTAATGTTTTACGTTGTTCGCGTTTGCATACCCCGCGACTGAAGGTGAATGGATTACGCCCCGATTTCGCATTGATATGTCGAAAATTCGCGTTTTAAGTGAAATGCTGTTTTATCCTAGGTATCGTCGAGAACTGAATTCACATTAACTTTTAAAATTACATCAGGTTTATGTAATATTCAAGCACAATCGTATAACGTCACATCTTCGTTATGTACTTATTTTTTTTTTTTAAAGGAAAGCAAATTTATATTTGTAATTTAAATTTTCCAACCGATTTTAGCAAAATGCACCTTCACCAGAAACCAGCACAATTCTATTAAAAAAAAGCGCTCATACATCGATGTGATGATGTAGATAATAGTTGATTTCAAACTGCAAGTAGATATAAAAGCAACCACAACTCGTATTCATTCATAGTTGCTGTGGGGCGAATATACCTAGCAGTCGCATTCATTATATAAAAGATTTATGAATACATACATTCATTTCGCAGTAATTTTATTGCTTGCCCGTCAGACTCAGGTAGACAGTACATTGGGAAAAATAGATCCTTTTCCGCGAAGAAATACAAAAATATTTCACATAAAGAAATTTTATTTTAATTCCAGTAGTAACTTAATAAGATTAATGGTACTGCTTTCTTTGATGCTGGCAAACTATTTCTTTAAAATAATATCTTTTATTAAAATAATTAGATTAACAGCAAAAAATATTTGTTTGGATTTTCTTAAAAAAAAAAAACTATTTATTTCATACAAAGTCGGTACTGTGACACCTTATTTATGAAACCAATTTTTTTCGTTTTTCGGCAAATATTTGCAAAAAAATGGTGTGTAATAATAATATAATTGTAAAGGCTATAGCGAAATAAGCTGGTTAAATCGGCCATTGCATAAATTTGGCAAAGAGAAGTTGTACAAAGGTGTTTTGTTTCTACAACGCCCTTGCACACAAATCAGATGTTGCCCTGCAAAGAATTAGTGATTTAGGGTTTGAACTACAGGAACACCGATTATCATGTCTTTCCTCAACTGAAAAGAAGTTTAAAAAGCGCTAAATTTTCTTCCAACCAAGAGCTGATAGAAGCTGGTGAGGCCTGGTTTGCAGAGCAAGATAGAAATTTCTTTTTGAAAGGTCTAGATGGGGCGTTGCAAGTTCGTTGTAACAAGTGTATCCAATTAAGATTAGAGTATGTTATTTATTAAATTCTTTTACATAAAATTCACTTACCAATGCACCATATTTCTATCATTCTTTTTATAATTTTATATACCTGAAGGTACAAAAAAAAATGCAAAATGAAAATTCAATTAACTAGCTCAGCGGATAAAAATAAAAAGGGCGCAAAAGAACAATTAAACTCAGGGTTACCCTCGCTAATTAAACTAATCACGAAAAGTAAAATGTGGGTGAAAGAAATCTAACTTTCTTTATTACTCCAAAAATTGAAAAGGTTTAAACAAAATAAAAAAACAGAATTTAGAATGACGTTAATAACAATCAATAATTTATTATTTTAAAAATAGAAAAAAATTGTTAATTACAATCATGCAGAAAACAAAAACCCTGGACTGAGAGTCCTGGCTTAAATTAAAAAACTGCTTGAGATTCTAATTTACAAAAGGACAATGCTAAATCCTTTAACACAGCAAAAAGGTAAAACAGTTCAGGAAGATAGTGCTTTTATATCAATCAATCCACGTGGTTCCAAATTTAAACAAACTAAATTAAACGTGGACAATTCAAGTAAATTTACATAAATGAAAACTAAAAGCAAGCACAAAGCTTCTATTCACCTAACCCGAGGTGATTAACAAATAATTACAAATCAGCAAAATTTAAAAAAAAAAACGAAAAATTAAACTCTTGTAACTTAAAATATATCTTCCCGAACAAAAATAATAACTGATCTTATACCTAAATTGTGTACACAACAATATAACAACAATTATTATTATACGAGTTTCTAGATGGACGAAATAAATCAAAATACGCGAATTCAAATCTTTAAATCATAAGTATTAACAAAATGGCAGCAATGAAATACAAATTTACATCTACTTATTCTTTAATGTCTATGGAGAAACTAATTATTACAAGGTTAAATAATCGCATACAAATAGGTATATACAACAGCTGCGTGCGTTGCAACGCACAAAGATCACAGAAGATAACTACAAAAAAGGACATTCAACAACATGAGCAAATAAAAATATATTAAAGAGTGAAATTAATTTAAACAAACTGAACATATAAATAAATAAATTAAACAATCCAAAACATTAACTAAATCTTATACAAAATAAAATAATTTGAAATTTCTCGCAACATTGACAAAGGCTTATAGAAATAAACAAAAAACAAACACTGAATTTACGACAACCGGGGTGCCAAGCCACAGCAATACGTTTGTATTGACTACTAAAACAGTAAATAAAAAAAATATACTAATTTACTATATAAGTTGAAGATAATCCCAGTAAAATCGATCAAGCGATATTTTCACCAGTTGACGGCAAATTACTGAACAAGAGATAAGTATTTGGGTGTTCCCAGACATTTGCCAACGACGCTACGGATATACGTACACATTCTATCATTCAAAACGTTTTGGATTTTCAGACGCTTCCATAATAATAACTTATACCCCACCTGCCGCCCCCCCCAAAGCAATTAAACCGAACTTAACTCGTTAATGTAGTAAATGTAGGACGTCACCTAACTTAGTGCTCAAGTTATCTAATAACGCAAAAGGGGGCATAAACTAATTCCTTCCTAATTTGTATCTAATCAATTAATCTATTACAAGTTATTATGAGTTTGGTCATATTGGATTATACACGGGGCCGGTGTCCCCGTTTCGATTGCCAGTCGGTGGTGTACATACGACGCAAAACGGCACAACTGAGAAAATCCATATCGAAATAATGTCGGTGGCAGCCACTTATTATTACCAACGTTCTAAATCGAAACGGCCCCGACGCAATAATAAAACAACGCTAATTTACCAGGTAATATTGTGCGAGTATGTTCCAGCTATCTTGGGGAACGATCGCCTCCCTTGTTTAGCACAATTTTTACATAAAACGGATAAGAAATCGATAAGAAGGTATGTACATATGTACTTCTACCTACCATATATTATAGCGGGGAAGGAAAAAAAAACTACACGAGTTAAAGCGTATTTTTACCCTCAACACCTTAAGCGCAAATTGGAATTAAAAAAAAAAAAAGAGAAAAATCCTGTAGGTGTAGATAATTAACAAATCGAATCACGCAAGAAAAATCGGATTTCTCCATCTTATAAATCCGTTATAAACCTGTACAAGGACCTATATCACTTACATCCTGACAGTTCCCGCTCTCAAGAACACCATCGTAAGATATCTTCACTCCTTGAGAATGAGAAGGGATGTAGATGTTCTTAAATGGGGTTGATATATTTTTTTAATGTAACCAGAATAGCTTCGACAGTTCATTTTATTTTTGTCATAATCTCATAAAACTTCAAGTGATTCATCATTTGAAAAACTGACATTCTAATATTTGCATAATATGAAGAATCTTCAAGGTTTTATACAGCATGTTTATTAAAAAAAAAAATAATAATTTCGTCAGGATTATTTAAAACCACATCGTCAGTTTCATTTTTTTTCTTTTACTACAAATACGTTTGTATATAATATACAGGCAGTGATGATTCTTTCAAAGGTATAATAAGCAGCCTTTATCTGACACTAATCTACCATTAAGTCCAACAACCCGATCCAAACAGAGTTGCCAATTTTAAATTTAAAGGCTCGCCAACATTAGGAGGAAAAATCGCCACAAATTGTCCAACTATAGAAAGTTAACAAATAGCCAGAAAGTCGTCTCTTACGGCCCTTGCGTCAATAAAACTGTTGGATTGTCGAAGTTGGATAAATTTGAAATTGTTAAAAACAAAATAAATTAAAAACAACCAACATTTTACTATTACTCTGAGTTCAATAATATAAATAACTAACATGCAACAATGGAAAATTGAATTTCTCTCGCTGAAAGATCTCTAATTTCTGTAAAAATTTTTATAAAACTCATCACGCTTTCCCTTTGAATGAAGCAAACTTTTCATCGCGGAATTATTTATTTTTAAGAAGACCAATTTATGTTTTAATTGGAAGATATTTCCTTACAGCAACACTTTATTTTAGAAATCTTCAACGCTGTAATAAGAGACACATTTCGTTGTTCGGATAAAAAATATTTATTCGGTTTTATTGAAAATTACCACTGAGGCAAAATATGCTACTCCAACGAAAGAAATTTTTCCATCGGAATAGAAAATCTTTTATTGTTTGTGTTGCTCGTTAAGATTCTAGTGCATTCGAATATGGTAGAACCGGGTCGCTTTAATTATAAACTCAAGAAATATACATTGTGTTTGAGTTATGGTAAACACCCAGTAACAAGCTAATTTAGTTGTAAGGAGTTTCGAATTCCCTTCTCTTATTGAAGTATATATATATATATATATACAGGGATAGTGTAAATATCGGGATAAAATATATTGTGCGGTATCGCTGATATACGTAAAATCGAGTAAAACGCAAACAGGACCTACCAACCAATATGGTTCCTGTTTGTCATTGGATGTCGGGTGTACTGCTGCAATGTACGTTTCTGCACGCGAAATTAGCTAAATCAATACAGTCGCAGGAGTTAATGAAATAATTAGTATATTCAAATAGGGTGAAATGTAAACGTAATTTAGAAATTACTCAAGAAAGATCAACAAAACGAGGTCTAACTTGCGGCAGGATGTTAAATAAATAACGATGTGAAGAGAGCGCTATGGGGGGCTTATTATTAACGGAAAACATTAATGTCAAAAAAAAAATTAGGATCACGCACGCTCAGCTTGTTCATATATAATTTCCACAAAAACAACTCGGATCCCTCAAGACCGTTTTCAAAATAATAGTGAAAATTAGAGACCGGATTATATGTAAAGAAAAACTGGAATATATGCGAGTATATATGCATCGATATTTGAGAAAATATGCATCAACCTGGGGCATATATGCAAAAAAATTGCGACAATATGCAAAATTTTTACATAAAATAAATAAGAGCAGAAATTTAAACATTAACTTCATTGCACAAAATTTTTTCACAACATATTTCTAAAACAATTTATAATTAAATGTTTTTCAAAATTGTGTAAAAGAAAGTTTTGTCTTCTATCAGAATACATATGTTTCGAAATAGAAAAGCTTCTTTCAACATCCACAGATGTAATTGATGCATTTTTTTCACTTTGCAATACATTCTAAAATTAAAGTCGAAATCGTTTTCTGTTTCACCTTCCAAAATTTTCTTAACTTTCTTCAATTTCAAATACCCCGCATTTTTATTTATCACTTTTTTAAATTTATCGTATATAGAATTACCTATTGTACCCCTTAACCTTCTTACATAGTATATCAAATTAGTCTACTATTTCGACTGATTCCGAGAGCGACATCCCTTGCGTTTCTAGTTTACGAATGGAACTTGAAACAAAGCTATAATTTGACTTAATACATAAAAGGTTTTGTAGCAATTCTGTTCGTGTCACTATCTTTTTACAGTTTTCTAGAGCAATGCAGTCAGCAGTGATTTCAAGAATTACATTTTTTATTCCTTCAAAAGTATCGGCGAAAAAAATTGCAGCCTCTAACCATGTACCCCATCTCGTAATAATCGGTTCAGGAGGCAACTTAACACCGGGAAGTCGCTCCTTATAAACTTGGATTCGTAAAATTGCTTTTAAAAATACTTTCTTGACATTGCTAATTAAATCATTAATCAAAGGGAATTGATTCCTAATGTCTTCGGCTACACGATTGAACCCATGAGCTAAACAAGTGGTATGAATAATGTTACTATAAAAAAAAATTAAATTTTGCGCGGCTTTTATCACGTATGGTGCAGAGTCGGACAACATTAGTAAAATTTTTTCACAAGGTATACTTCCAGGTAAAAAGAAATTTGATAAACCTTCTTGAACGAATTGGGCAATTGTCACATTATTTGTTTTTTGTAGTTCTTTACAATAAATTAAATATGATTTACCTACAATATCTTCATGAAGAATTCCTATTAACAAATGGACAATATAACAGCCACACTTATCCGTACTTTCATCTACCATGATATAAATAAAATTATTCTCTACCAATTGTTTGCTGGTAACAAGATGTGACATAATTTTTTCGTAAGGTACTTTCGTCAGGTATATTATGTTTGCAATATTTTTTGCAGAAATGATTTCAAATTAACATTGTTTAATCTTGCTAATGGTATGTTAGACGAAATTAATGCGTTACACAGATCCGTATTATATTATTCTTGTTCTGAGTTTCGTGAAGTTGATGCTACACATTGACGTAAAGATTGCTGCACACATGCGGATCGCTTTAGTTTTTCACATTTTCCAATATGTGATGGAGTTTTAGCGTGTTGATCAGTCAGATATTTTCTCTCAGAAGACACCTACAACAACAATTGTCATTTTATATCAAAAGTTAAAGAATTTAAAAACAATTATAAAGCTTTTAGTAAAATTAAACTTACCAGTTTACTGCAGGCTCGACAAAATATTTTGTCGCCATCCTTTACCAGTTCAGGATATGGCTTAATCCATAAAGAAATTTTGTTCGCTATACTCATTGTATGTACGCACAGTATTTAAAAACGTAACACAATTACATGCTGTTTCGCTCAAAGATATTCAATGAATGAATAGTTTATTTGGGAATTAATAATAATAAAACGTATTTACCACATCCCTTCTGCTAGGCGAAATTAAACACGTGCAGTTCTTGAAAAAAAGTATTAGAGAACCGAATGTAAAAGATTTATCGTTCTGAGAATTGTCGGTTGTCGATCTACATTAGGAATTTTTACTGATAGAAAGGATAAGAAAAAGCTTAAATATGCAATATATGCAACTTTTGTAAAAATATGCATAGAAATGCCTAAATATGCAATCACTAATTAGCGCTAATTAACTTCAATTAGTGTAATACGCCTACATATAGACTATAATTAAAGATATGCAAAAAATAAAATATATGCACTTTGCATATAATCCGGTCTCTAATGATAATAAAAAGAAACAAGGAACAATGCGCCGTTATCCCTACTTAACTTATTTTGTTATTTCTACTCGCTGGTTTTCCTAAATCCCCCTATAACATGGATGCAGCCATTCCGGGTCTATCAGTATGTGAAATTAAAATTATCAAATCTGATTGGCGGAAAGCGGAATGGGGTAATACCCGCTCATCCCTGATATTTCCCCCTCAATTGCGTCATTATTCCAGAGGTAATCTTTTAACTGTTCGTTAGCTGTGGTTGTTGAATACTGTCGTTTCCAGTTTTCTTGTATATTTTCGTTATTTTGTCTCTATTTTTACACTTCTAATCGAACCGGGAGTACGGGCATGTTATAGATATACATATATATTGGAATATTCTATGCACGCTATTAATCTCCGTATAGAAGTGTTGGCTCATTCAATACAAGATTTACAGCCGTTTCACTGAATTAGTTCAAGGAAGGCCTTCTCAATGCCAAGCCAGACGTAATGATTTACTATTAAACCCGTGTGTGATATAGAAAATTTCCATAGATTTATTACGTTTTGATTCTCAAAGGGGGCCCCTTTTTACTTTACTTCCTTACTTCCAATATTTCGAAATTTATATTACAGAAAGTTCATCCATTCAGAATGAAGTATACGTTCTCAAACAGGACCGACGTACAGCACAGATTGATGGATTATCTTCTACCACGGCGTTATTGGGTTGCCATTATTTATAATATGTATCTTTCCGTGATTCATTTCATATGTTTAAATTACGGTTACATAACTTCGCTCCCCCCAAAATATTCTCATCTAGTTCCGGAAGGAGGGGCGGGCGGGCGTCCGCCGTTTCTCCTCCGCTGGTTATTTCAAATTTTAGGTGATCAATGATCTTAAAAAGCGTTCTCACTAGGGCTTCGGCTCGCTGGAATGGGAGCGGCGCGCGTGGGGGGGCGCGCGGGCGGCAGGGGGGGCGTTCGGGGGCTTTCATGTGGAGTCTGAAATTGGCCGAAAGCGCGGGGGAAGCTTAAAATTGTTTCAAGCGGACGAAGGGGTGGCCAATCAAGCGTGGGGGATATTATGGTGAGGTGAGGGTATGTCAAGGTACCCGTGATTAATATAGTCAGAACATGCGATCAGATTTGTGTAAATTGGCAACAATGTGTAGTCTATTACGTTAGGAGGTCCGATTTGGAAATCAATAATTCGATAGACGTGCAATTCAGTGTATACTACATTTTTTTTGTTGATAAAATTCTTGTGCGAATTTTCGTACTTTTGTGCTCCTAAAAGGTATTTTACTTTTTTTATGTAGCCTGGAATATCCATAGTGAAAATTTCGAAATTCCAAGATATTTCATGTAATCTGGAATAATCACAAGTAAACTTTCTAATGTAGAGATAATTTCCATAGAACCTAACTGAAAATTATCTAATTTTCATTTTTACAAAAAAAAAAATTATTCCTTACAAGAAGTTTTGCTTACTTTGGTAAGTTTTTTGTAATAATAAAAATGTAGTTAAACTTACAGAATGGATGAAAATTAAGAAAAAGGTGAAGATGTGTTATAAAGCCATTATATATATATATAATCATATTCCCTTATACCATTAAGGTGTCGGGTCTACATTTATTTTTCAAATACAAATTGCTTCCATTTCTTCCTATCTTTTGCTAAGATCGTTGCTTCTTGCCATGTTTTTCCCCTAGCTCGTAGTATTCTTCCAATTGCGTCATTCCAGGTCTGCTTCGGTCTTCCTCTTTTTCTTTTGACTTGTATTCTTGCTTCGTACACTTTCTTCACTTGTCTGTTACTGTCCATTCGTTGTATATGTCCCCACCAACTCAGTTGTCTTTCTTCAATAAATTCCAGAACTGATTGTATCCCTAATTCTGCCCGTATTTGTATGTTTCTAATTCTATCTTTCCGGGTTACGCCTACCACTCGTCTCAAAATATTTCATTTCGGCAGCTTGTATTTTACTTTTTTGTTTGTTTGTAAGGGTCCAAGACTCACATCCATAAGTTAGAACTGGCCGATATATTGTGTTAAAAATCTTTATTTTTGTTTGCCAAGAAATTTCTTTTTTATTAATAAATTTTTGGTTCATTGCATAGTATAACTTGATTGTTTTGTCAATTCTCTCATGTATTTCTGCTTCTTGTTTTCCTGTTTCTTCCAATGGTACTCCCAGATATTTAAATTCCTTAACTTGCTCTATTTTAGTATTATTTATTTCAATTTTAGTTTTAACATTATGGTTTCCGATCACCAATATTTTAGTTTTTTCTGTGTTTATTGTCATGCCCTCCTCTTCCATGTTTTTTTTCCATATATTCAAATTTTCTTGTAGTTGTTTTTCACTATCGGCCATTATTACTACATCGTCTGCAAAGATTCCATTTGCTATTTCAATCCTCTGTAAGTTCTTATGCCCCACAAACACTTTATTGACTTTTTGTTCGCATGTTTTTATGATGGTATCCATGTGTATATTGAATAACGTTGGACTTAGTCCACCTCCTTGTCTTAGTCCCATGTCAGTCTTGCACCCTTTTGATTTCATGTTGTTTTTGATCACATAATTTATGTTAGTGTCGTATAAGTTTTTTATAATTCTTATTAGTTTGTTGTGTACCCCCTTTTCTTTTAATCCTGACCATACTTTTGTTCTCGCAACTGTATCAAATGCTTTCTCTAGATCAATGAAAGCTAAGTAGAGGTTTTTGTTTCGTTGATGTTGTTTTTCTATTAGTTGTTTCAATGTGAAAATGTGATCTTGGGTACTCCTTCCAGCTCTAAATCCACTTTGTGCTTCTGATAATTGAGGTTCAATTATCGGCGTTAGTCTATTATTGATCAGTTGTTCGTATATCTTTACAATTATGTTCAGTAAAGTTATGCCTCTGTAGTTGTTACAGTTTTTCTTATCTCCTTTTTTATATATGGGAGTTATCAGTGCTGCTCCCCATTCCTCTGGTATTTTTTCTTCGCACCACGCCTTATTGAGTATTTCCAACAGTGCTGTCATACCTGCTCCTCCTAAGTTCTTTATCATTTCTGCCGTGATTTTGTCATTTCCGGGTGCCTTTCCATTTTTCATTCTTTTTATTACGTGCATCAACTCCTCCATGTTTAGTTTTTCAATTTTTGGTTCTCCCTCTTGATCTTGCTTCTCGGGTACTCCTTTGGTCTCGTTGCCTTCACTAGTTTGTATTTTATGTTCTAATAATTCTTGAAAATATTCTTTCCATCTATGCATAACATCTAATTCATCTGTTAATATCTCTTGTCTTTTGTTCTTTATATATATCTCTCTTATATAGCCATTATTTAAGAGTAAATTAGGAATAGCTTAAGGGGAGGTTTACATGTATTTGACTGGAAAAATCGATTTTTGGCTTTTTGCATCTTTTGAAAGTTTCAAATATATAACATACATGGTTAAAGCGGTTTCGTAATATTCGCATTGTTTAAGCCCCTACGGCTTATTAAAAGAGCGGGTGTATCGAACACAAACGGAGCATATTAGATGCAATTTGTTAGTGTATGTATAGTTGTCTTTAATGATTAGAAATGCCACTACAGTCGGGATCACAAATAAACGACAAAGTAGCTATTTATATTACAATAATAGGAAGCAATTAAATCCGAAATAAAACGCACATTTGAAGAAACTGATCTAACAATATTTCTTTTACTTAAAACACACTTTCCCACGCTTTAGAAAACTGCTTACCATAAAATGTATCAATTTATTGCAGATGCACTTACACTAAATTTCTTAGAAAAGCCATTAAAGGTAACAATTAAATACAGTTTCGTGGAACCGTATTTCCTAGAATTACTAAAGGGTTCTCCATTTATGGCGGGGGCTGTATTTGTCGCATTGTATATTTCCGCGATGACTTTTTCTAATTCAGTGTTTGGTATGACGTTGGAAAAAAATATAGATAACCTCTAATTAAGTTGCCCAATTTATTTAAGAAAAAGTGTTCGAGTAAGTTCTCCAGTAACTCTATTTACTATGGTTTTGTGAGCACTTTGTCAAAACTGCGCCAATTGGAAACTAAAGCAAGGTACGGCGGAATATGATGGTAAAGGTAACCGCACTACGGATCATCAGAGTAGCACAGGAAAAATGGAAGTCGATGCGATGCCATAAAATGAATTTTCGCACGATTTCAGATAGGCGACTGAGACAAGACAATTTTTTAAGCAATTTGTGATTTTTAGCCGTACGAAGATGTTACTGTCCAAGAAAAAAAAGAGAATGCGTTGGAGATGTACAAAAAAGAATAGTGGACTTTGAAGGAAGGGCGCTGGTAAACTCACTGACAAAGTTATTGATAATTTAACAATAGTGTACTATGGACTGGCAATTAGACAACAACCAGATTCTGCATAAAAAATGAAGGCAGCTATTTGGGCTACATTTCAATATAAATGTTCAACGGACGCGGATCCACGACACATTTATTGTCCAAAACGTGTAGACAGCCTGTGTAAGTGGCGCGTTGCAGAAGCCAAGGTTGAGCTTGCTTCATTCATACATAACCCTATTTTGCAAAAAAAAAAAATCAAGATGCTATTAGGCCGATTTATGAAGTTTTTTCTAGAGTGATTTATTGCAAAGATGCATTGGAAAAAATTTGTTAAAACTGAAACGACTCGTTTAGTTCATATGTGTAGAAACTAGCTCCAAAAGATTTACATTGCGACCCACAAACAATTCAACCTGCTACCTACATTGCCGCAAATTTATTCAATGAAGGTTACTTTTCTGTATTACAAATAATGAATGCGGTGGGAATTGCAGTAGTACTTGATGCCAAAAATTTCGTCATCAATTCTGATCGTCAGCGCATATTCTTAATGTAAACAGTTTTTATTGGAGGTTATACCTATAATATACCAAAAATTGCAATATTCCACTTCTTTATATCCAGTCATACACACAGAAAAGAAATAGAAAATAATCAAATCAAAGTCCAGGTATCTGCCACATTGTTTGCTTTCGACTTATTTGGTTAAATTTAGGTATAATCTCCAACAAATTTTATATATTTCTAACTCTTCTTTTTATTTTCAATTTCAGATCACTTTTGCGTATGCTAGAGTTTACGCAGTTTGACCGTGTTTTCTGTGCACATTGCTACCTAGATACAAATAGCGAACGTTATAGTGGTCTTGTCATAAAAAAAAGATATTTTTTTAATGTTCAAGTTTTAATATATTTATTAAGAAAAAGCCGTATTTCGTATATCTTTTCCTTTGTCCGAAAAAAAAAGCTCAAAGTTTTTGGACTTTTCCGATATATATATGTAAACCTCCCCTTAAGTCAAAGTTGTTTAGAATGTCACCAGAATTCCTTTGTCATCGTTCTTTACTTACTATTTAAAAAAATAACTTCTCAACGATGTGTAACATACCTGAATATTGACAGAAAATTGACTTTAGTTCGTTATGAAATTAAATACTAATGAGAAATGAATAGGTATAATGTATTAATTGTATTAAAGGGTGCGGTTCGAGGGGAATGGGTTAACGAAATGGCGTGAAATTCCAACCCCAAATCTCAGTTTACCTTACCTCTAGCAAATTGCAAAACCTTAAAGGTCTAGATGATGATCTAGATATACACAAAATCCAAATACACAATGGTAGGCTAAAGGGTTTAAGACGTTATCCGAGATTCCCGGGCGATTAACGTAATTAATATAAGCCCGAATTTATGTGTGGGCGTTAAACGCGCCTCTAGATCGAAAATTTCCGCCCTTTTTTACATACAATTTGTCTCCTGTTTGCTCTATAGACCTTTTGAACGGCCCCTAATAAATGCATTATAATAATAACCGCCCTTAATCTAGAGAATCGGATGAACCCCAGAGGCAAGGGCAGGCGAGCCAGCTAGCTAGCAGACGGATGATCTCGAATTTACATAATAAAATATTTTAATTTCGAGACTTGATAAACATTAAAGAGGAATATCCATCCATGAATAGAAAATTTAGGGAATCGGGCACGGATTGGAGCGTGAAAGGGACGGGGACACAAAAAAAAAAGGAGAAGGGAGAAGACAAAGGAATTGATAAGGTGGGGATGCCGAACGCAAAGGCGCCGAAAAAAACGCAAGGAGAAGCCTAACCCGGAAGATAAAAGGGGGGAACTCCTATATAGGTATCCCACATTATCGATTGGCTTCTATTTAACATATTTTCGCAGATTTCCTAAATGAATATGCATGAGATTAGGAAATGTTTTAATTTTTGCTATATCAGAGTGATTTTTAAGTGTCCAGTATTCGCGTAATTCGTTTTATTTTATTTTTTTCTTCTCAAGATTCATCTCTCCCTCGTAAAATGCAAAATTTTAAATTCAAATTTCATAATTCTGAGACGCTTTTTCTCCTTGGGATTGTGACGACAGAGATGCGAACGTCAAACAACCTTTAATAATAATGTTATAAGCAGGAAAATAAAGCAAGAGTACCTGAAAGCTTCTAACATGTATATACATATATACATAAAAGTTGCCCCGACAATTACTATTAGGACGGGACCATAACACCGCTTGAGTCCACATCAGCGTTGAATGGAAACGCATTTCACACTTTTCAAAAGATACTATTGTGTTAAAATATTGTGATGCATTCAGTGCCCTGCAACATCTGTCCCTAAACGCTGTACTGCAGTATCTACTGTTGTACATCATTGGGTTGGTTCTAAGTCATAAGGGCCTTTGGAGTAAAACATTTTCGATGACCCCTATACTGAAAGAAAGCATTTTGTAACATTACATAATGTAATACATGGAAATTTGTGCGCCATCTTCGTGCAGCCTCTATCAATATTTTTATAAAATGCAAAATATATTAAAATTCACCAATTTTAATCATTCTTATACATCACAACATCAACATATAACTTCTAGACACGTTTAAATATCTTATAATTTCCAAAATTAAATTATGTGTATAAATCAATATAAAGGAATCACAGCAAACGAGATCCCCCTAAAAAGTACTACACGTTTCTGATTAAAAAGTTAAAAGGACTTCAACCAGAGAAATGACGCAAATAGCTTTTTTGCTAAACAAAAAAAAATATTTACAAAGAATAAAAAAAGTAAAAACAAATGACGCTTATGCAAATCGAAATGGTTTAAATTCAACGATTTCAAATCGAATTTAACTTTGAAGATACCTCATACGTAACTGGATCTCTTTCCGGTATGCAATATCTCAATAAAACGATATGTTTGTAAATATTATATATACGTACTGCTGTGTACTGAAGGTACAAAAGAAAATGCAAAATGAATTTACAAAAATGAAAAATTAAATTGACTAGCTCAGCGGATAAAAATTAAGGGCGCAAAAGAACAATCAAACTCAGAGTTACCCTCGCAATTAAAACTTGAATTTAATCATGAAAAGTAAATTGTGGGTGAAAGAAAACTGACTTTCTTTAATGACTCCAAAAATTGAAAAGGTTTAATCAAAAATAAAAGAACAGAAATTTTGAATGACGTTAACAATCAGAAATTTTATTATATTAAAAAAAAAATATATTTGTTAGAAATTGCAGAGAAAAAAAAAGCCATGAGCTTAGGGCTCTGGCCGAAATCAAAAACTGCGTTAGACTCAAAATTACAAAAGGACAATGCAAATCCTTTAACAAACAAAAGACAAAACAGTTCGGGAAGATAATCCTTTTTTTACACAAAAATCTACGTGGTTTCAAAAATTAATACAAACTAAATTAAACGTGGACAATACATGTAAATTAAAAAATAGAAAAACTTAATTACAAGCACAAAGCTTCAATTCACCCAACCCGAGGTGATTAATTAATAAAATACAAATCAGCAAAATTAAAAAAAAAAACGAAAAATTAACTCTTTAAACTTAAAATATACCTTCCAGAACTGAAATAATAAATGATCCTATATCTAATTTGTGTACACAATAATATAATACCAATTATTATAGAGTGAGTTCCTTGAGGGACGATATAAATCAGAATTAACGAAACAAATCTTTAAATATAAATGAAATACCAAAATGGCAGCAATGAAAATAAAATTACATGTACTTACACGGCATCTTTCAAAGAACTGGCCCCTCAGTGTAAAACAATCGCATATATATAAATACTACAACTGCGTGCGCTGCAACGCACAAAGATCATAGAAAACAACTACATTTAAGAAGGACATGAGCTAACACTGTCAATTTAAAAAATGAAAACAAATTAAACAACTGAACATTGAAATAAATAAATTAAACAATTAAAACAATAACTAACTCTTATACAAAATAAAATAATTGAATCTGTGGGAACTCCCACGAAGCATCAACAAAGGGAAATCGGACAAAAATATGCACATCTGTGCATCTTAAAAAAAACTCTCGCGAATACAAGGTGTTCGTCCACAGCAGTACGTAGTTAATGTGCGTGCTTCAAAAGTGAGTTTCTGATAAAATAATCTTTCGTAAAGTTGTAGACAAGACGCACACAGCTGGCAGGGTTTCTGTAATTACACAAACATATATCAACGTCTCTCTTCTCCACTTTTTAGAGCACGAACGTTTTCAGATTGGTTAAGGGTGGGTTCATAAATCTACCATTTCCCCGTATGTATCTATACGCAGGGGTAATCCACCTCCGAAACTAACTCAAATTGGAATTGGAGAGATTGCAAGATGGCAAGATATATGGTAATTTAGGATTGTTTTAATCAATCAGGAGTTTAGGATTATCGTAAATGTAATCTCAGATGGGTTAAATCGATTGAAAATTAGTGGGGATTTGCTAGGCAAACAATCGTATTGATTCTGGACCGGTTAATTTGCTACATATTGCCTCCCGAATCTTGATTAGGATGTGGCCGACGAAGGAAAATATGTATCCGTTCTGCGCCGGTTCTCTGATATTCTGCGCGAATCAAATACATACATCGTTCCCATTTTTGGGAGATTGAGGACTGGAAAGGATTTTACATAAATGCGGGTCCTTTTGTTAACAATAATACCGACTGCGTTCTCTGTACGTTACAAACATCCAAGTAGCACTTATGTTAGGAATCAAAAAGCCATTTCCATACCGCCCGTCCATTCCTCTTAAACGGATTTCAATTGCCGCAGCGTCGAGTAAACGCGGTGGAAGGGGGAAGGGACTTAGACAGTCAGCACTCGCTTTTCCCCAACTAGAGAGTGAGAAATTAGAAGCTACACTTTTCAGGGAAGCAGTAGCGGCGTTCGCAAGTCATTCTCCTCGATAGCCGAGGTCTGATATTTTTTTTTTTCGCTTCTCTTTCCTTCTCTGGATGTGTGTGTGTGTGTGGTGAGTAGGAGCTCGTGTTTTGCGTGGCCGTTGTGTACAAGCGAGGAGGGTTATTTTAAAAATCGATTATTTTTATGGACGCTTTTGACAATGAGCATAGCCTACCCAGGAGGAGTTTTAATGCTCGGAGAGATTCATTTCACCTTACCCCAAGTTTCTAAAGGGCCCACTCGTCAGGAGTATATCTCGTGTTCGTTTGCTGCGCTTCGAGAGTTTTTTGCGGTGAAAGTGACGGGGGGTGATCAGGTCGATACTTCTTTCATTTTAGATTTCGTAATATATATTATTTCAGGAAAACTTTTGTTATTAATATTTGTATATGTGCAGATTAAGTCGATACCGATAAAAATTACCGAATTCCAAAAGGGAAACCCTACTTACTTACGCGAAAACTTACAAATTTTAAAAAATTACATCCTATCAAAATATCCGAGCGAACTGTATGTATAAATATATGTATGGAAAACAGGCTGAAGGGGAATTCTTTCTGTTTTTTTTTTTAATGGAAAACATCACGTGATCAGTGTTAGAACATGTGTGCATTTTCATAATAAAACCATTTAACCTTATAAAAGCATGTAATACACAGGGAAGTATTAAATGCGGTACTGATACGTAGCCATTGATATATTACACTTTCAGCTATTCGCATGGGGTAGCTGATAGCCTGATATAATAATTGCCTAGATTTTTCTTTAGGAAATTACTAGACACGGCAATGATCGTAACAAATATCCGAAAGCTGTGCGGGATAATGGCGAAGTATCACGCTTTTCGGGTAAAGGCGAACCCGCCACTCTTAGTTCATTGTATACTGTTGAAAATTTAATAATTAACATACATACTATAGTGTTATATTATGCTTTATTAATTAAAAATCTTGGCCGGACTCCAATCTGCTTTTATCGACATAATCCCAACATTTCCAAACAAAAACAAATATACACAGAGATTCAAAATGATTGTCAATTCCGCTCCTATAGATAGTAACAGGGTGTAGGTATATGCCACGTGTTTGTAATAAAGGTTTGAACTAAGTCAGTGTTGGAACACAAGAAAGTAAACGGATCTGTCATAAATAAGGAAAACGTAACCTATATTTGAACTCGCATTATATAAACGACTATGGATTGGTGTTTCTGCTTGTAAAAATGAAATGTAATTAATTTAACTTTACTTAAGTATGATTTTACAATTCAGTACTACCTGCTGTTTAACTAAATTTATTTATTACTTTAAATTATAACATACAATTAGTATAATTATTAAGTGACAAAACTGCATCTCTCAGTTCTTCTATGGTATGCATGCGGTTTCTTTTGATCCTATTTTTTAGATAGCCAAACATGAAGTAATCTAATGGGGTTAGATCAGACGATCTTGGTGGCCATCTTTGTGCTCTAACGACCCTGTCAGCAATAAACTGTTGAAGATATTGGCTGGTTTGTCGAGCAGTATGTACTGGAGCATTATTGTGCTGAAAATAACCTGGTTCAAGCTCATTTTCTTGTAACTCTACAATAAACAATTCCAACATCTGTTGGTAACGTTGGGCTGTTACAGTTTCCTCGAAGAAAATTGGTCCTATTATTCGTTGCCTGGACATAGCTAACCAAATTCCAACTTTTATGGGATGCAATTGCGTTTCTCGAAATTCGTGTGGATTTTCTGCCGACCAGATGCAATAGTTTTGTAAATTGATATAGTCTGTTAGATAAAACCAGGCTTCATCCGAGAAAAATGATTTATTTAGCAAGTCATCGTCCCTTAAATTTTATTAAACCAATAACAATATTCCAATCGCCTATCGTGATCTAATGGTAATAATTCCTGTACTGTAGAAACTTTATAGGGATGAAGATGTCACTTTCTTTTGACAGCTCATTGCGCTGAAGTGTATGATAAACCCATAAAATTATAAAATGTAATAAACTATTTCACTTAATGTTAATATTGATTTTTACCTGTTTGTTGAGCTATTACCACAGATAAATTTCCTTATTTTCTTACAGTATTCAGAAATACTATTGTTGGTGATATTAGATGTAAATGTAAACGATTTGAAAAAATTATAAGATAAATAATTAATCGAAAGATACTAGAAGGCAGGCACTCTAGTAATGGCGGACTCAAGCTGGTATATAGATGGACTACGGCGTCGAAGCTGGAATGTACGTAAAGAAGCCTGAAAAGGCGGTTTCGCTAGGCTTCAACAAAGACGCAATGGTGTTTCAAGCTGAGGTTGCTGCAGTTCTATACGTGTGACCTCTAAGCGGATTTAGGACTGCATAAGTACTCTAAATAAGGTGGGTACTGATAGGGAATTAACCTGGATTCCTAACCACTCTAGCGTGAGGGGAATGAGGCGTCGGAAGAAGCTGGGCAGGCGAAGTTTGTCAAGGTCATTCATTGGAGCTGACCACTCTTTTGGCATTACCAAATCTCAAATTAAAAAATCCATGAATGGGTGGAAACATAATCAGTCCAGAAGACAGTGGTTGCAAAAAGGCAAAAAGTTCCTAAAGGGATAGGGGCCTGAATTTGCTAAATATCTACAGAGTAAAGATGGGAAGGCTGTCAAAATGGTAGTAGGTCTGCTAACTGGTCACTGTAGACTAAATAGGCATGTGTACAACATAGTTATAGATTCTGGCAAGAGGAGGAAGAAACACCAGTTCATGTGCTATGCTATTCTAGTGATGGACGTGGAGAACTTCACAGCTAGCAGCTACACAAAGAAGCCACTCTCCAGGATGATAGGATTAATTAATACGGCAAAATTAGAGAGCCTCTTCTAGGAAAAGGAGATCACAATATATCTGAAACCCTAATCTAATCTATAAGCATCCATAACACATGCTTAGATACTACAACACGCACGCTAATGTCGTTAAATGTCAAGAAAATTTATTTAATGTATGAAATTTGTATGTAGCTAACTTCGCTCATTAAATTGGTAATAAGTATAGATATTTTTTTCCGGAAAACAGTTTTTTTCTTACGACAATCATTTTGAATCACATGGTATATATCTCTGTCGCGCATAAGTTCACTTACTGGGCAAAATTTGACACATCTCAAATCGTCAAAATTATGTCTGACAATATAGTTACCTAGTTCTTACATTCAAACAGCGATAAATAATAATAATAATAATAGAAATGGGACCATAAGCCCACATAGTACAAGTTTAACCCACATAATATTAATAATGTTACGTTTTTCTCGTCTTTAAAACGTTGTCGGGGTTTAGAAAAACACACAGGCGATATATTTAATTCACTTATTCTATTAACACAATTACGGTAATTAAATTCTATTAAAAATGCTTATTAACTATATCACTTAACCACTAATGTCTTTATTTATGTAAACGATATTTATATTACATGTACTAATTCAATCGCGACCGCACTATCGAACTCGTATCGATTGACTGCCTCCTGGCCAACCCGACGCGTTATTTATAGCTGGCGCGAACTTCCAGATTGTTCGGGGGCCTTCTAGAACGTCCTCGAAGATTCAAGGAGAAATTCTCGAATCTTCGACCCGGTGCTGCCCTCTGTTATTCGTCGTAGGTAGTCCTTCTTCCGCTATGCTAGCGCCATCTAGGGACGCCTATCGGAACCGCCAGTTGAAAAGTTGGCGCTCGTTACAATAAGTATATGTGGAATATGTTACCTTCTTTTATTTTGTTGCACATAGGTAGATTTCCTACTCCATTTTATCGGATGTCCATACAATTTTATTCCACATTTTATGAAATTCTATAAGCTACGAGAGTGTACAGAATAGCCATACGAGTTACAGAGGTTTACAGCTCTTACAGAAAATCTCACAAACGCTATAGTATTGCACGGAATCTCAGATATTATCGACGGTTTCATTAGCTTTGAAACCGTTTCGAAGCGCTCACATGGCCTGATAATATTCATTTCGTTCGGCGTTCCTCATGACAAAGTGACACTCGAATTTCTCAATTTAGTGCCCTATATGCGTCGGCATCGGTTTTATTTTCATCTACTGACCCGTAATCAATTCAATTATTTGGAAAGTTCCCGATCCGTCGGAATCCCGCCAATGTCGAAAAGGGATCGGGAAGAGTTGATTTCATTTGAAATTTTACCATTTCGGCCTGTCTGGCCTTTCTTTTTTTTTTTGTTTTAATTAAAATCAGTTTCGCGTAGTTTTGCGATAACGAAGGAAACCACGATTTGTTGTTTTATACCTGCCAAGTTGGGCAACGCACCCACCTTCATCCACCCAACTTAATTGTTTGTCTGCGTGCATGCGTATATCGCGTTATCTATTACATATATAACATACAACACAAGCGTATTTATCGAACGCCATTACGTAAATGGGAGATGGGCATTCAGCTTCACATACACCATACACCGCATTGTACCAAACTTAATAAGTTAAATTTAACCAAGATTAATCACTTTGTCGTTGGTTGAGTTTAAATGTTCAGCGTTTCTTTGTGAGAGGTGCACAGTGCGCACAGCAATAGTATCTACTTTATAATTTGCTCGCGAATGAGCAAGGTGCACACGGATTAATTATTTATCGGAAGCCTCAAAGATTAATTGTGATTGCCAACGAGTTGGTAAAAAGTTATTAAAAATGTTCAATCCCTCGCAAGAACGAAGTAAACACCGGGAGCAGGGTGTATTTTGGAGCAATGTAAACATATTATAGATACTACTGCACAACATCTTTTAATAATCTTTCGTTTGATCCGGACAAACAAGTTTAAGCGAAATATTAAATTTTCGGCGAAAATGTAGGCGTAAATACGAAAAAAATAAGTACTGAAGCCGTGCTTTATAGCTAATTCAAACAGCGCGAAATGGTAAATTAATAACGAACAGGGATTCTTACTGCTTCCTATTGTTATCTGCTGTGAGCGGCACCCATATTAATTTTTGAATATGCGGATCTGAGAATTAAATATAAATATACTCACAATCAGTGACATTAGTAATGTCACACCTTAGAAGGAATAAAGGAAACAAATATACTACATATGAGTAAAGAAATTGACACAACAATTGCTGGGGTAACACATTGATATAATCGAAATTTGTTACATTTTTGGTGCTATTAACAATTCCTATGCGCAATCCAATTCCAAATGGGGTAAACGCGCTTATTCACTTTGCAATTATATATTTAAATGAATGATTCAGGTTTTAACACTTGAAGTGCGCTCTTAAAAGTATATAAGTTGGTGAACGAAGATTGACGACTACATATGTCAATAACAAACGGCAAATGTGCGTCGCGATCTACACGTACTGAATTACTAATGTGTTAATTGTGTTATACATAAAGCTATAAAACAGATAAATAAATATTGTAATACACGAGGACAAGGACAGAATGGATTCCATTCCACTCCGTTCCTGTCCATTATGGCACGGAATGGTCCGTAGTTGTGTCGAACATACCAACGGACCTTCGGGCCAAATGCCGTCGCGACTGCCAAGAGACGTTTGTCTTTGTCATATCTAGTCGTTGCCACTCGTCCACATTTTCTACATTTAAGCTATCTACGATTCTGTCATTTGCGTTCGTATGCGCCTGTACCTACGGCATACAACTGCAATCCATTAAAATTTATCAAAATTTACGTTACTCGGAGATATTTGTGAAACCCTGTTTATACGCGGAGAACAAAAAAAAAAGAAAGGAGACTCCCATTTATCATACCTTAATGGAAGCTGCTGCTTCTGCTGTCGCGACCGGTTGGTCCTTTTTTAATTTTAATTGATTGTTTATCATTATAGTTTTAACATATACACAATTACCTTAATTAAAATTTTTAAAAAGGAAAAGAACACGGATATCTACTTAATTCACCTATTCCACTTATCTCCCCGAGTAATTCCAAATATTCGAATCCTACTTATAGGTGGCATATTAAGGATACGTAGTTCGTTCCTTTTTTTTTTTTTTCTTATCGTATTTTCTTTTCTCTTTTTCCAGGGTAACTGTGCCATGGCCTGGGATAGAGCGGCCTTGCCTGGTCTGCTTCTATTTCAAGCTCTCTTCTTATCAGAAATAATGGCCAAAAGTGCAGGTAAGATTTTTCGAACGAATTTCAACCTCCCTAATAGTATTTATCTGCCTTTCAGGTCAATATCTTAACAAATCCTTAAGCTTTTATATCTTTCTCGCTCTCTTTCTTCATTGTATACGGTTTTATATTGGATATTGGAAACTGAACATGGTCCAATAAATGTATACAATATATATATTTATATCTGTGTGGTAGAGATATTTAATACGTTGAATATTATATTATCTTATAATTTTTTATAGTGATTTTCAAAGTTTGCACAATAGGATTATATAGTCTGTCCATACGTATAACGATTTGACTAATGATGTTTACTGGAAAATTATGCACATGAGGTAATGGGCCGTATTTAGGAGATATTTTGGCTTTTCTTAAGTATACAATAATTATGGTTCATTTAATATAATCCAGCTATATTCTAAAGTAATCATTTAAATTATTTATTTCTTAATAAATAAGAAAACATAGTTGAAAGACAGTTCTGGCAAAGTGTAGGTGTTGTTTGTAAAATAAAAATATGTGAAAACCGTTGACTACCGATGAACATTCAAGAAACGATGTATTCACGGGTAGCAAGTGAAAGAAGATAATGTTAATAGCAGATAATCTTGAATGTTTACAATCATTTGAAGAGTGAAAATTATGGGACTAAAACGGAGAGATAATTGTTAGAACATCGAAATTAACAGAAACAGTGCAAAAAATCGTTCAACATGGTGTATTTAAAAATTAGTATGTGTGACTTCGATATTGTAAGAAGTTCTACAAAAGAAATGTAATTCTATATTGTGCTAAGTTTGTGCAATTCCCTTAAAGAAAATAATAGATTATTGTAGTGTTGCATCACTATGTTGTCGCGCGATATAAAGGAAACCTATTTTAAATATTATACAGTTGATAAGCGAAGGAAAGTAGTGATTTTGATGACTGAAGCAGTTTTAAGGTTATACAGCTATATGATAATCTGTATAGTTATATACAGTCGCGAGCAAATGTTATAGGCACCTTTGACAAAAGTAATGGGTTTCATGTTTCTTGCATTTTTTTTTTTTGTGACAGTTATTTCAACGTTTATATAATCGTCTTTATGGTTACAATAGTCTTTATAGATACCTTTTGTAAATGTATTATTTTTTTTATATATTTTCAAGTCTTCGAGATGTCACTTTCCCCTTCCCATCTAAAAAGTATTATAGCTGTACTAAAAACACTCTAATATGCAACAAATTAATAAGATCTCTTAAAATACTACATATTTATAATGTATTACCTACAAGTTTTTATTTTGTCATTTCTTACTGTGATATTCGCCCAAAATTTAGGGTGCCTATAACATTTGCTCGCGACTGTATTTAGCTAGTTTTTTTCTTTGCTTATATTATTCTCATTTTCTTAATTTGCATATATATTTAGTCAATTTAAATTTTTAAACGTTTTCATTCTTATTTTTACTTGATATGAATCTATGTTTTCCTGTACTTGGATATATCACCTGTTGGAAAATAAAATAGTACTACTATAATGTATACAAGACGAGTACTTTTAACCGATAAGATACAATTATAATTAGAAATTCACTAATCAAATTATTTAAGTTAAATTTAATGTAAAATATGTATTTACCTTAAAAATGTAAGTGTTTAATTGTAAATACATCCCTGTGAACTACTGGTGCTCGAAGGATTGAGTAAACACATTTATGAAGTCAAATTCTATGGACAGACTATACCACACTTAATTATTTTAATGTTAAATATGTATTTCTATTATATATAAAAAAAAAACGATTCTTTCATTTTGAATCTAAAAACTAATAATACTTTATATAACACGATTTGATACGAAACATCTAATTGATAGAAAGAAGTATAGTTTATAGCTATTCATTATACTTAAGGATGACAAATATGATACATTTTTTTAAGCAATCTATAATGATTCTGTCTGAGATAAGTTAGGATTTATTCACATATAAATTAATTTATTTAATTAAGTAAATTGAAAAGTATTTTCGTTATAATAACATGATGTTTTACTTGTACTAATACAAGCTCAATAAAATCGTAGTGATAAAGAGGTTTGCAAATTCAACTAATTCGATTTTTGCCAGCAATAATTCCTTTTGTAAGACGCCACTTAATGAATTGTTGCTACTTTCAAGTGGGAATACATAACTTCTCTGTTCTGACTGAGTGGTCAGGAGCATTATCCGTAACAATAACAGAGTTTAATTCAAGAAGATGTATATTTCTCGTGTGCTTACAATCAGTAAACATTGTGGTATTAATAACTCCATATTAATATCTTGTATTCTAATATATAATTATTAGATTATTCAAATATTCAGCAGTAGTCAATAGATCTCTGAAGAAACCTTTTTCAAAGGCTACATAACAGATGCCATTAAATTTCAGAGATATTTAATTTCGTCCAGATTAAATTTCGTTTGGTAAATTGTTCGTGTATGTAAATTCGTCTCGTCTTTTTCGTTACACTTTTACAGTATTTTTTTACTACATTATTTTTTTTTTACATTGATCTTGGGAGGGCAGATGGATGGTTATAATTTATCGGGACAATTTGAGAGCGCATTTAATTGAATTTAAAAAAAAAACGTGGAAATTTTAATTTATATAAAACGAGCGAAGGATTTTTGCAGCTTTAGAAGCGACAGATATGATGTCATCAATATTTTATCAAATCAGTAAAGTTATATGTTTCTGTCCTTTTACTCACATTCGGCAAAATATCCACCTAACTGCCATTAATTCAGTAAACGTAACAGAATATTTTAAATTATACGAATTTCACTCGTTAGGAGGAGAATTTATTAATAGATTTATAAATTATGTTATAAAAAAAATACATCACCACTAATAGCAAAGAAAACCCAGTAATAAATATCAATAAATACAAATGAATTAAAAACACAAAAATAAATAAATGAAAAGTCCACAAAGTTTACAACCGAAATAGGGGTTACGCAAGGGCGTGTGCTGAGTCTTTTGTAATTTTTTTTTGGGCAGTTAGGAATGACACTATAAAAGAAGCGAAGAGATAATATGCTATTAGAATAAAAGAAATAATTTACAGAGCCAATCTCACACAACATTTTTTTAAAGGGAGAAGACAAAAGGGAAAAAGATATTACAACAGAAACAGTGAAAAAGATTGACAAAGTTTTCAATAAATAAATAAATAATTACACTAATCGTCCGAGCCAGAACTGTCGATCAAGCATTTTTATATATGCATTTAGTTAGTATGTCCCATAACAAGTGCTTAGGAAAACAGATGATTTAACAACGTAAAGAAATCATGATAATTTACATTTCTTTCAGACAGTTCATTTTCCAATGAAATGCCCGGACAGTGCTTTATTTTCCCGCACTGACCGGCGAATTTACATTCATGTGTATACGTTTAGATTTTTTTTTAATTGCGACAAGCTCGCACAAAGCGAAATTCGTGTAATTGTCCGATCCCGGTGACGTTGTTATTGGCGCGGTCAAGGTATATGTTTTTGACAGGTTTTTGTTGGTTTGGTGCACAGAAAATGAAAATAAAGAGAACGACGGTTATACGACATACAACACAAGTGCGCTGGCTTTGGATGAGCTGGAAGTAAAAAGCATGTCATCGTGTCATGTCTCCTCTCTTCTAATCTTTTTCCCATTGCTGAGGAAGAAAAAAAAATCCCTACCTCCCTGCTTGTAAGGGTGGGTGTAATTTGCGGGAAATGGCACCCCTGGCTGTTATTATTATACATATGTACCAACACAGTTATATATTGCAATTTATCTCCCTTTTTTAGGGATTTTCTTTTTTTTTACATAGCACTCGCACTGTCCAATTAAAACTGTTGCAAAACTGTACTGCCGTCTCTTTTTCGCCCTTTAATGTCGAAAATATATATATATATAGATATCCCTTTCATATTTTCGCGAGCTTGTTATCATATTTCGCTTTGTTATGGAAATATTAACGTCAGGAAAACACACAATGTGTTCTACACGCTGCGAAATCATTAAAGAGGGCATCACAAAGTTAATTACAATTTTCTACAATTTCAATTTAGGATATTCGGTAATAAAAATTTATACGACTCGGAGTTATTCTTCGCTATGTATTTAAAAAAAAAAAAAACGAAACTTTCTTTATTAACGCGTGAACATTAGCAACATCGCGGGATTTTAAATTTTTAGGTTGTTATCCAGCTTTTAATGGAATATTTGCCTTAATTACATTTTCTTTTTTCAATTAATTTCCGCAATCATTACCGCGGAATGAGAGATGTCTCCCTTTTAAATTTTTAATATTACCCCGTGACTAAAGTTTAATGGATTTAATGGTGGTACTTTTAATGCTGCAGTTTATTGTATTTTTTTTAAAGCCTGTGGGCGGTTTGAAATTCACGTAAGAGGGTACTAATTACGGAAGAATAATGGCTAATTAGCAGTTTTAAAACGGAAGTTTTAAATTCATATCCATGGCGATTCCTTTAAAACACATGTTGTTGCGGGAGATGTTTCGTATTTAATTCTATTTGAAATGTGTGTCACCCAATTGTCTATAACTCAACATTCAGGCGTTCTTCTTTATTTATATAAGCGGAAGTCGTGCGTAACGCTATTTTTAATACGATATTACTTATGTCACTCGAACAACGTGGAATGTATAATATTTAATTTGATATGGCACATCGTTCCGTTTTATTACTCCACAGGAAGTCGTGTTTAATATATTATACACATATATCATATCTTCATATAATATTTATGACTAATAAATAAATATGTATCGGGAAAATCCATTTGTTAAAAAAAAAAATGAACAACAGAAATAACTTGCGAATTTTAATTCCTGGAATAATAAACATCGTGACATCATTAAAACACAAATACGCATATCATCGCATGATTTAATTATTTATATTTAGAACGACAGTTCTTTCACATTTCTAATATACTAGAGGTGCGCATTTTGGCTATTATTATCGCAAAATGTGGATAAAAAAAACGCCAATAATCAAAAAAATTAAAATGCAATTGACTTTAAATGAAAAAACTGCCGTCTCAAAGAATAATACTGCGACTCCAAACGATTCTAGAGGCAAAAATGTAAGGCTTTGACTTATCAATAATTGTAGTTTTTTTTTTTTTTTTCAAATCAGTTCTGCGAACGCAAGAGAGGTAGAATATAAAATTAAGAAATCGACAAAGCAACATCACTATATATAATCCTTCCACTATTTTATACACAATCTATATAAGGTAAAGTCAGGTAAGTGTGTAACCGGGGCAAATGTGTAGATTGGCTACATTTATTTTTAAAATTAAAATAAGGATGTCCTCTGTTATATTACTAATGTACTAAATTTCATACTAGTTTTACAAATAAAAATTCACATCTGCTAACGTGTAATAACTTAGATATCTTGTAAATTTATCACACCTTATTAAAAATGCATCAGTATAGTATTACACACTTGGCTGAACTAAAGGATAATGCTATTAATATATAAAATGCGGAACGGTTACACACTCACCCCATTTTGCTGGGTAAGTGTGTAGTATTGACACTGTTTAAAATCACTTTTTTTTTTCTAGTAAACCGTTGATAATTATAAAAGGCGTATCTATTGAAGGCTTACAACTAGGCATATATTACGTACTTCTTTGTGTAAAATTTATCAAAATGTCTTATTATGTGAGCAGTGACACATTTTCTTCACACTACGCAATTTTTACTACACACTTACCTGACTTTACCTTATAATATTAAATATATCAACACGCTTTCTATATTTAAGCATATGTGCAGTTTTTCGCGATTAAGTTTTATATTAAATTTCACATCCTGAACGGATGTGAAATTTAACTTCTTCCATGTATACAGTTTTAAATCAACAATTCAGCATATATTTTTTTTAATACGAACAATCATAAAAGCAAACATTCGTATATGCTTAGCATACGCACTCGCTTCAGTAAAACAATCCATAGAAAAGTTCTCTACCAAATATTTTCGACTTTTTAAGAACATCTTGTTTGATTAAGACGAAGCAGCATGTATGCTTTAATGTATTTGTTCCTCTTAGCATTTCATAAAGCCGCTTTTGTTTCATCCGGTGAAAAAAAAAAAGAGATTCGATAAAATTTTTATACAAATTCCCAAATCCAGTATGGACAAACATATTCTACAAGGATTAGACTCTAAACAAAACACGCGTCGCAACTTGGGGCGAAACAAACTTTTCGATTGACCCAAACTTCTTCGCAACCTCACATCTACCGACCGAGTTAGTTAAAAAACCTTATTTTGTCCTTACATCTTTCGGCTTCTTCCTAGTTTACTTGCGACGATCGGTTACTCATCGTGAATTAGTTTAGAATTTCACCTCTTAATAATTTTCCGGAAAAATTAAAGGGAGAAAGAGAGAGACGATAAGTAAGGGAGTAAAGAAGCTGTTTGTCGAAAGACTTTTGCGGAAAGATTAGGGGATGTAGCGCCCGGAGAGCGAGCCGGTTAAAAATCGCGTTAAAGAGTTATTTATTTACCGTTAATTTTCCATTCCGTCCTTCGGCGATTATAACGCATATTTCCTACGGCGAAAATGAAATTCTTCGACTGCCTGAATTATTTCGGATTTTAGAAAAATCGGACGGCTTCGAAATGTTGTGCGCAATTCCTCCGAAGAATTTGGAATGGAATTGTTATTTTTGGGAGGCCTTTCGGGGAATTTCTGGATTCGTTTATCAAAACGAATATTTCATCAAATATCTCGTTTGAGAAATAAGATTTACAAACGATTATTAGAGATGATATCGTAGGCCTCCTCCAGAAATTGAAAATGAGGCTTTCATCCTCTGGAATGGCTGCTAATTTTTCAAAAATTATACGCTGCCACATAACGTTTTTGGTATTTCGTTTGATTTCATTCCTTCTCTGTACGTACCACCTTTAAGCCAAGAATGTACGC